>JAPMOB010232505.1:0-27499 GCA_029875015.1 Lepomis gibbosus
AAAGTTGCTTTCTCCCACACTTCTGTCTTGTGTGTTTCAGGCTTGGTCTGGCGGCAAAACAAGTCCAGCCAAGTTCTGCTTTGTAACTTACACATGATTTTAAAGGATGCCCACTAGATATACAAGTAGCCCTAACGTAATATTGTCTGTTGTTAAGTGAACTCAGAAAAGTTCAATAAAAATCCACATATTTCTGAGTTAAGACGGATTTCTTTATTTTAAGTTTGGCCAACTTCTTAAAATAAGTTGTCAACTGAATAAAACAAGTGTATCTGACAAACTTAATTTTTATTGGTAAAAAAGCTCTTAATTTTTACGCTGGGTTTACTAACCCCATGAATCATTTCTTAGAGTGTACAAGTGAAGGGAATGCAGTCCATCTTCTTATATTATCTTTCATCTTTCTTTTGTGAAGTGGCTGGAAGAAGTAAAAAAATACTTGTTGACTAAGGTGGCCCATTTTGTCCTTGGAGAGTTCCATTGTTTTATGAGAGGTGTACTGAATTTCCTGTGTGTCAGTTTTGAGCTGTATGTTGAAGTTATTGTACTGACTTTATTATTCCTGAGTAGGCAATTGCCAAGGGAAAGTATATATATGTGTTTAGTCTGTATCCGAGCCAGTGCCTTGGGTTGTATATGTCAGAGCACCCTCGAGAGTAAAGAAGAAATAAAGTCCTGGCCCTGGTTGAAAAAGGGACTTGTGTAGTAAAGAACCATGTACTGTTTGTTCAGTACATGTTTGTACTACTCTCATGTTGCTCATACTCTCTTGTTGCTGTACCTTGCTCTTTAGATTGTGAGATCATTCTGACATTTTCTCAACATTTCCAAGAAAAAAAAAACATTTAAAAAAAATAAATCCAATATTTTATTCTGAGAAGTGAGGTGAAATAAATTAGCATCCCTAAAGTACCTCATCTCATCTTCCTCCTCACCATTACTGTTTTCACACCACTGGCTAATGTGACAATGGTCTGCTACAAGCTTAAGTCACAGTGAGTTCTAGATGCTGCAAAGGTGTGTGACTGTGCACTGCAGCAGTGGGAGTGTGACTCATAGATGTACCCGCAGCCAACAGTCAGCCATGTTGGCACACAGGTTGGACCAGCTCCTCAGGATAGAAGATGTGCATCTGTCCACCTTTGAATCAATTCTTTGTTTGGGGATTTTGCAGGTGCAGAGTGCCATCACCAATTCAATCCACTGAGCTCATCAGCTACACTAATCAAATGAACATGATAATTCAGCACTAAAGCCAGAGTAAACATGACAAAAGGGCATGCTTCCATTAGCTAATTAATGGGCCTCCTCATTACTTTACTCATTTGCTAAATGAAATAGAGGTGGTAATACACATTTGGTTTCATATCATCACAAAACTTGACTTTCTATTGAGTATCTATTATGTGTGGCATCTCCATAATAATTGTAAAACTAGCTGTGTATTTAATTTAATACATGTTGTTTTTAAGATTTTGCATTAAGAATCTTTACAGGACACATGTCTGTATGTATGTTCGCCCAGCAGGTTATCACACATAAATCTGAATATCCCTTCAGATTGTTGCTGTTCTACAGCACACTGCAGCTCTGACGTGTTGAAAATAAGACACTAAATGCTTGAGTATACTTGCATTGTGGAATGCCCCTCCTCCTGTGTGAAACTTTCCAAAACAGACAATCTGACTTGCACACTCACTTCACACAGTGATAGACCAGCTCTGCAGAGGTGAGAATGAGATCAGAGTTTGATCTTCTTTCTCTAGGTCTCTTCTTTCATACTATGTCACTTTTTGTGTTTCGTTTACAATCGTTTACAAACACATTAACTAATATAACAATTGATTTCCGATGCGGTCAGCTAAAACATCGAACAAAATGGATATTTTCTAGCATAACCTGGGCCCAAGTTATTATATGCACGCAGTAAACATATTTTAGTTCCTTCTGTTCAGTAATTCAAAAACAATTATATTTGTTGCCCTGTAAAGAGTGTTTGTAAAAAGTGTATTGGCTACAGTAAGCACATTGCTAATGACAGCTACAGAACTTGGCTTTGCAAGATTCAAACTGTAATGCATTTCAGTGTATAGTGATGTCCTGTGTGTTGATTTGTTATTTTGCACTAAATCAGGGCTTTTAAATATAGTAAGACAGAAACTTGCCCTAACCGTGATCAAAAGAATTAACCACTTTGGTCCAATGCAAGTGGTACGTAGTTGTGAAGCCAAGCTTTCAGTCACTAGACTTTCATCAAGCAAATTTTGACTGGGATACTTGAATTGAAACAAAGTGTGCTGAGCTTTTACTTCCATTTTTGAAATAAGTATGGTTTTCTCATAAAAATATGCAGTTGTCTATAAATTGTTTAGTTAAATATGCATGTAGGACAGCCTAGTAACTTGCAAGGTTAAGTGTTATCATAAAAGATATTGGCCATCTACCAATATAAAGTATCTCTATCTAATGTAGGTACACGGCAGCGTCTGCACTCTTCATTTGCTGTTGTAGTCCAAACTGAACCAAACTGAAGGTCACCAGCAACAAGCTCAGCATATTTGCTCAACATCAAACAAGTCAGTGCGCTATGGCGTACAAGAATCACTGAGATGATGACTTCAGGAGAGGAATCGTTGGCAGTGAAAGGGAAACCTGCCAACATTGCACATTGCACATCAAGTTCATGGCTGAATTGTGTGTGTGTGTGTGTGTGTGTGTGTGTGTGGAATAATGCTGAATCTCACACAGGACAACCCAACACGCCTGGGAGACAGCAGTTAGAAGATATCAATATGTATCTAGGCTCTGTTGCTGGGATCAGACATGGAAAAAAGGTCAAAGGAATGTGCTCCATAAAGATTTAGTCAGTGATGGATCGAAGAAACCACACATCACAACGATTTTTTATATATCCTGGAGCAGACTCATCCTACTCAAGAGAAACCATTCAGGAGAAGATGGCAAAGGAGGGAAAAGTAACATGCAATGTAACAAGTTTAAACTGTATAATGATTAGGTAACAGATATGCACTCGCAGTCTCGCATGTATAAGTACAGACGGCCATCTGTAGTTAGCCACGAAGATGATGGAAGACAGTGTTCCTTGCTATATATCGTTATGATCAATATAATGTAGGGAGACTATCAACCTGCTGTAAGGCAAAGCAAAAGGAATGTTTAATACAGTTGTAAAATCTGCTTTTCATCCTTTACACAGCTGTGGAATTGTTTACCCTCTCATATCTGTTGATTCTGAAAAATTCTACGCCCAATTTCAGCTAACCTTGCTAACAATTGTGTTTGGGCCTGAGGGACTTTACCAAAGACAACTTTTAAATATAAACCGACCCTCTGTTTCCTCAAGACTCAGACGTGTTTTTTTAAGGTGCAGTTTTTCATCTTCTTTTCAGAATGTTTTTTATTCAATTTTGTCCATTTCAGGGTCTAACGACACATTCCTGATGCTGGTCTCCTTGATATACACGTACACCTGTGTCTGTATGGACGAGGGGGTCTGTTTAAGACAGAAGAAAGAGACATGCTGGGCATCCAGGGGAGCAAGCACAAACACGTAAAATGTTATTATGCAGTGTTGCTATCTGTTTTCCAACTGTCTGTCTGAGTTCCTCAAGTGTTTTAGAGCAAGCAACGATCTGAATCATACCTAGAAGCAACACCATCATCACTAAGATGCTAATGTATTCCTCCAATTCAGATATTCATATTAATGAAGAATTTATCACTTTCAAATTCTTATTAGATATGTTCTGCTGAGTATTCTGTTCCAAATTTCCAAATCTAATTATACTTTCCCATTAATCACTACAGATTCAGGGCTTATGATTATTTTTACACTATGTAACCCTAAGCTCATATGATTGCAGTGAATATAATTATATAATAATGGTTAATTACGCTTGTGGACTGAGTTTTGGCCCATTTGGCAATGGTTACATAGTGTTCTGGCTGACCTTGTCCCTGTCACTGGCACTGCATCCCAGCCAGTCCCACCTGGCACTAGATGACCAACTAAGGTCCAGAAACCAGCAGTGGTTACACACCACTGCAGCCAAATGGTGCATGAGCCAAAAAGGAGTGAGGCAGGACATTCTCCAATTAGCACAAGAAATCTGTTTATTCATTTTAAAGCGCTAGTGCAGCAGGGTGGGGAAGGAAAGGGGAAACATGGCAACTGAGTGTGGTGGATACACAATAGGGAGTACGATTTTATTTGGACATGTAGAGACGATGAGAAGTCCACTGGAAGTAGTGGAGTTAAATGAAAGCATGAATAGAAGATAGACAAGATTTTTTGACAGATGACAACAGGAAAAGTACAGATTTAATTAACATCAATTAAGTATTAATTGATGTATTAATTGATGTTAAGTATTAATTGATGTTGGTGTTAATGAAGGCTGCATTCCATTTAGATGTACACGTTCCAGAGCTCTGGTATGTCTGCATGCCCCTATGTGACACATTAAGATCATCAGTTCATTCATTCATTTATTCATTCATTCTGTAGGAATTATGAAAATACCATAAAAAGTAGCCCATCTCACAAGGAAAAAAAACTAGATTCAATGTTTTGAAACAGCACTAGCAGTGGTTAGCACTTCATGCAACATCACTGGTTCTTTCTTCACATGTCAAGTGCGAAGAAATGAACATATCTAAAATATTCATCACAGCAGTCAGACTGCCAGAATAACAGAACAGGTGGAGATCACACAGGTCTCTTTGATGACAATCTGAGACTATTAAGGCATAAGGCACATGTGTCTTCACTATCAGAGACTTCAAGGGGAACTAAGAGACGTGGGTGACAGACTGCAACCGTGTATTACTCTACTTGATCTGTGAAGCTGACCAGAGACACTGAAGCTTACGTGTGAGCATATAAAAATACATGCACACATATCTATATACTGTGTATAGGTTTGTATTCCTGTAACTGTTTTTATTTTTGTTGCACATGTTACCAGGAGAAGTGCAAATTTTGCATCCTCCCAAAACCTGAGGGTACAGTGAGAGTATAGCAGATATGTGTGGGATTTGACGGATGAGTGCGGCTTAGAAAAGGTACGACGCATGCTGAGCGGTTCCAGACCCAAGCTATCCATGTCCTCACTAACAGGCTTCAGTTTCCTGCTGGTCGCTCTGTGGTGTGTGGATGTCAAAGAGCGTCTCCGCTCCCTTTCATATGTTGTGTAATTAGCCATCAGTAGGCATGCATGGCTGGTGAATTGGAGCTGACAAATCAGAATAAAAGATATGTGGGGCTTTGAAATCAAGACAGTGTTAGTAAACAGCTGAACAAATAAGCAGGACGTTGAATCTGCACTATGTCAACAGTTATTTGCATTTATGTCCGTGCAAATGCATGTGTATGTTGTTCTATGTACATCCACACTCTTTATAAATTGTGGCAAAATGTTTTTGAATAATCAGATGATGCTTTTTCTGTTTGTTAATAACTGAATGGCTCAAACGTAACATAATGAGAAATTGCTGCACAAAAATATATCTCTTTCCCAGTATCTTTGTGCAGGAGTCTGGCTGCAAACAGATCATTCCCTCTTTGCCGCTTCAAGACCTGGGACCCATGCAGTCCTCAATTTACACAGTCTAATGAATCATAGACTAGTTATTTAATTAGACGCTGCAACAATGACATGTTCGCAAAGACAGCTAGCGTATTACAATCTTCTTGCACGCTATCCTGTATGCACACACACACACACACACACACACACACATACACACACACAGCTATCCTCTACTGTCTGCACATGTGCGTTCACACACAGTCCCAATAAAACTTCAATGCTCAATTATGTTCACAAATACCCACATACCTCACAGCCCCGCGTGGGTCTATAAATCACGGTATTCCCTAACAACTGGTCTTGAGGATAAACAGGACAAGCCCACAGGGCAGTTGAGGATGGGGGGGATAAGGAAGATGGAGAGGTGGAGGCAGGACATTCAGCCGAGCTGCAGTCGCACGTGCTTTCTTGCTAACAGACATTTTTCTCAATCTGGCCTGTCACAGAGTGGAATGTTCTAAGCAAGATTAATCTCTGGTTTAGGATGCAGGTGACTCCCATGGCATTTATCATGTAATAGAAGGAACAGAAGTTGTACTAAACAAACACGCACTAACCATCTAGAGCTTTGGAATGCAGAGACATAAAAACAATGCTCATTCTCCTGTTTGAAGAGCTTAAATGATCAACATGTAGGTTTAAATGTTCTTTATTGAATTTTTAAGCACTGCTGTTCAGATTTGATCCTCAATCTACTGATTTTTACTGGCAATATAACAAAAACCTCCTGTATTCAATACAGAAATCTCCTTTCACATAAATACCTTGAGGGGCATATCAAACAGACAGTAGTATACATATAAATGCAATTATTGAAAGAACAATATTTCTGAACAACTCCAGTTTTTTGTGTGTAATATTGCTGAAAAGTCTGAAAAGGCAAATGCTCCATTAAGGGATATGTTAAACTGGGTTGGAATGGAAGAGGGGTCCCCAGCTAGCTGCAAACAATTAGGCACATCTCAAGATGAGATAAGTTAATGCCAACGAATAATGAGCAGGTCAGTTAACAAGTAGCCAGCAGCCCACATCCTGATTAGCAGAGGAGCCTGTGAAAAGACCACTCACACACTAAGAGAGCCATTTAGCATAATTAGATGTCCAGGGGAGAAAAGTGCTTGGACAAAAGATTCATCGTATTAGATCACATCAACTTGTGAGTGTGTCATCATATTGTGGAGGAGGGATTAGGGGGTGTGAGGATTAGCAAGAGCTATCTTTCATTTTTAATGTAATTTTAAACATCATTGCTACTGTGGATTGCATTGTGTCCAACCTGCATTGCAGAATTAGGCCTTCAGTAAGTTCCTTACTGCTCTGGATCCTTAGTAGTTGTCTTAATAACAAACCACTTAATCTTGGATTGTATCATCAATTACTTACTGAAGAGGGTCTTAGATGACCTCTGTAAGTGATCTGTTTTGTCTGTCTAACTATCTATTACAATAGAAGACTATGTTTTTTTTCTGTCAATCAACTACTTGAATAATGGACTAATTGTTTCAACTCAGGCCTGAGCCCAGCTGTGATATAGCATGGTAAAGTAGCCCAACAGTACATGAATGCTGCACAGTGTCTAAAAGAAGGATGTGACAGGGCAAGAATACTTAAACATGGTAACCTCTGTGTAGCCACACCCAACAGTGATGTTACAGTGTACTGACACGCCCTGGAGTACACTGTAACATCGGTGTAGCAAGGTGAGAGGTTTAAGTACTGGAGGGCAGTAAAAAAACAAGACTCTCAGCTGGTGTTAAGTTGTTAATTGAACAGGTTGGGTACTGGCCAGCTGTGACCAGCTTACATCAAATACTGTTCCTCAGTCACCCTCATAAAATTATAATAACTCTTTTTTAAATAAACCCTCTAAAGAAGAGTGCTCCTGTATGAACATCTGCACTTACAGGAACACATGGAGTTCTACATTAGAGTGCTCTTAAAATGCACATTTCCCCTTCTATGAGTAGTGTTTTTATAGCTGGGAAACTATATATTCCTCTGTGGTCTATCTAGATGAACAACCACAGTTGTTGTGAATTTACAATGTAACCCAAAAGTGTAGTAAATGTTTGCAGTAGTATAGTAGTTTTCACAGAAGATTGCAAACTAATCTTTCATGTTCTCAGGGCATTTGCAAATAGCACACCGATTACCACTCCAAATTATGAATAAATATATAAGCGGAAGATTGTATCAAAAGCGTGTTTTGTGTACTGATCAGTGAACAATTTACCTGATATCTGTGGGCATGGTGGTTGAGGTTAGTATCTGTTGAAGCCAATTTAGGCAATGTGTTGACTTTGTACAGCTTTAAATGAGACCAGATTCTGGACATCGCCCAGCCTAATGCTGTTATGTTGCAACAGCAAAGATAAGTTATCCTCAATTGAGTTAAGACCCATTAAATGGCTTACAAAACCCAATATCACTTCTGTGTGGTTTTTGTGGTAATAATGGACCTTTTCACATCAGCAATTCCTTCTGAGCAGCATTCTTTCCGTTGCCAGTTATATAAGCGGACCAGTGTTTGTATGCTGAGCTGTATTGAATGTTTAAAATTGTATAAAGATGTTAAATTAACTCTGATTGGATGGACAATAACTGCTGGAATAGTGCTGTTTTTAACACTCTAAGAATAAACAGGCTTTCGGTTCATTTCAAGTTAGCTTCTCCCAACTGAGGAAAATAAGGAAATCATGAAATCTGAAGGAAAAGAGGAAAATGGTACAGAGGGAAAGAGGGAAAATTGAGGGAAGGGCTATCAATTTGAAGAGACGGCTATGAAGGGGGGATTTGAGTTTGTTGCTTGTTATTTTGCACTCATCCAAATTTTTGGTGACATCCGCACTTTTTTCCACCGCTTCTCCCAGTTATGAGTCATCCTCAGCAAAATCCCTGCATTACAAAACAATTAGATCAGAAGCCTCCGGTAATGCAGCAGGGATCCTATGCTCCCTACCTACTGCCGCGGTGAGAAATGGAGGGGGATGGGGTGTCTGGGAGGGAGGGGCGAAAGATCTGAGAAGGCGGCAGAGGAGGGAGGACTGCAAGAACAGGAGTATGACTCACAGATCAACACAGCCACTTTTCAGCTATAAAAGTTTTTTTTTTGCTAAAGAATTTGCATTTTATCTTCTGTCTCTTTTCACGTCACTTTGCGTTTATCATATCAGCTTTGATATAAATGTTTGTGTTGAGAGAGGTTGATGATGATTGGTCCATTAGTGGTTCACATTGTTACTTAGTGCTGTATACTCACTCACTGCTTTCTTTCTCTCTCTCCTTGTTTTTGTATTTCCTCTGATAATCAATAATACGATGCATCAAAGGGTATTTGATATGAATCACTGGTGTGTTCTAATCTAAATTTTGTTAATTCATTTCCCTCGTGGATCTCTCACAAAGCCTCTTAAAATCATTGACTGATAATGAAGCTCATTAGTGCAGCTTCGTATTCTGTCCATTTCCCCTCTGCAGCTTACTTAGTCTTGACAAGCAACACTAACAAGCAGCTGTGGGTCTGATCCAAGATTTTTTCTTCTTTGTATAGACGATATCAAACGGGAGCTTATTATCTTTGGAGCACTCTGGAGCAATGATTGTTGATCATTCAAGGGACTTTATTAGTATTACTATTCAGTGGAATATAGTTTTTAGCCTATTTGATTAAATAACCTTCTATATTTAGTCAAGAAATTCATCTTTATTTAGCCGTATTATGGCCGCTTTATACAAGCTGACATATTTATGAGGCTGATCAGTACAACATCCATATGGATTTACTTTTGTTACACGGGTGGGGAGTCTTATCTGACTCACTATGCATATATTAATTTAGGAAGTTATGCTGGCTGCTTCTTCAGTGAAATGACTACTTGCAATCTGTTATTTCTCTGGTGATCATAAATCGTCGGAAATCGTGAGACTTAGGTGGTGGCTGCGATGTATCATATAACTTGTATTGAAAAGTAATTTTGACTTAGTTGAACTTGTGCTCCACTCCAAGTGCAATTTATGTCTTGTCAGCTGGCGACTAATGAATTCCTGCAGCATTCTGTACTAATGAATGTCAATGTGTCGCGAGTTCCAGTGGTGAGCAGGTGTGAAAACTAATGAAATCTCAAAGATAACCTGAACTAAATATTATATTGTAAAAATTGTGTTTTTCTCTGAGGTGTGTTACGTCTTTGTTCCAGTGGCAATGTTTCCTGTGATTTTGTTAAACTGAACTGCCAATTACACGTGCTTTATGTCTCCAATATCACATTTTCATTACGCAGATGCAAGATGTAATATGGATCTCCTGTCATATCCACGCATTTAGCTTTCAAGATTTGCCATACCTAGAGTAGCATTATTTTGAATGGTCAATCACTCCACCATAATTAGATTTTCCCTCAGTTTTGGCCGACATTCTCCCCCAGCTTGATACTGGGCATTTGTCTGTGGTAATAATATAAAAACAATTCTATGGCAGCTGAAATTGAGTTTATGCCTTTCTCATTTTTAGTAAAAGAGAAGGGCGGTAACTGAATCAGTCCTATCATCTAATGCCATTTCTTCTCAGAGTTAAGATTATGTAATATTATATAATAGTGGACATACCCAACCAATAGCTTCAGACATGGGAGCACTGAGGTGCTCCACAAGCTAATAGCTGCTCATTACTCTGGGTTTTCGTCTCCCATGTTTTCCTTCTTTGTGTGAAACCTGCTTTCATAAATGTTTTCTTTGAGTTAACTTTCCCTTTGTGTTTGCATTGCCACACACACCAACTTGCACCCATGTATTTTCTTGCCAGTGAAACTGTCATTTAATTGCCTTTTTCTAAAGCTAGTCCTGTGGTGTATAGGAGGAAGAAGACATGCAGTAGAAAACCTATTTATAGTTTTTCCGCAGGATGTGGGGGTAGAGTGACAAGCATGCGCAGTGCAACTTGATTTTAATGGTATAAGCCATGTAAGAGTGTAAGAGTCACTTACTGATCTTATGGTTTGGAATATCAGTTTGAGGCCACATGCTAATAATTTGCTCCGATGCATTGGTAGGGGTCAAGCAATGGGCGGTGTGTTTATATAGTCAAAGAGTCATCTCCCAGAGCTTAAAATGTTTCTGTGACTAAACAAATGTTTTAGGCTGATGACTAGTACTGTCTATTAAATCTTTAAACAAGTTTGGCCCAACATTTTGACTCCAAGAGATAAATATGGAGTGTCAAGTTTGAAGACTGCAAGTATTTTTTGCAAGAAAATGATAATTATGAGCCATGGTGTTTCTCACAGCCAGACGCCCAAGCCGAGTGGTTAACCAAATCTGTTTCCTGAGGTGAGTGGTTCATGTTGCCTAATTAGAACCAAAGTTATTTTTTCTGCCGAATTGTGTTTCTGTACAAAAAACAAACCCTGCAGCTGTTTAAATGTTAATGATGAATATATTTGTTGCGATAACCTGCTGTGCTCATGAGAGATATACATACATATACACACACCTTTCACAAGTCCTCTCCTAAAATACTATAGGCCCATATTATTTTAATGTCATCTACTGTTTAGATGGGATGAAACACCTGTCAAGCCAGCAAAGGAGGGAAGAAACTGATCAATTTTTACAAATGTACCAAAAAAGACTGAAATGTATGCAAATCCATGCCGAGGCATTGCAATTTTCTCCCATGTGGGAGGGGGGTAACACCGCAAAATGCAAAATATTTCCTCAAAAGATTTGCCAGAATCCCCATCTTTATCTGCAAGTCATCCCTTGTGGAAATCAAAGAATTTCATTTGGATTTATGTCAAGTGACGCAAGTGTCTTCATGTGAAATGCAGATTTTTTGCATCGGAGCAGTGACAACTACAAATGACTTCTGGAATAACCAAGAAAGTCATGATCCACTATATGCATTGGATAATGAGTGGGGGGAGTGGAGGAGAGCATCAGCGGTAGTAGATCTATTTCTGGCTGCAATAATTGCTGTTTTTAGGCTGATTCATTGAGGAACTATGATAAAAAGAACATTGTGCATACCTGCTTCCATACTATCCATTAATTCAAAAAAAAGACAAGTAAGCTTCCTCTCAGAGAGATGTAAAACTCTAAATCTAAGTGGGAGCCTGCTGAAGAATTAATGAATTTTTGAATGAATTACTGCCTTTTATTTATTCTGCAACAAACACAATTATATTCATGAGCAGAAACAGTCTCTCTCAATGTTACTGCATTTCCTGTCTGCTTTGATTGAAGCGATATACGAAGACAGTTCATTCTCTTATAGAGGTCAAGGCCGTGGCCTCTGCTGGACACTGCTGATGACCCACTGTGGCGACTTGTGGCAGCATCTGCTGCAGCTCATTTACTATTCCGCATCAAAGAGAAAACACCACGACAGCTGCAAGTCCATCCACGACAAACACCCACCCACACTTTTGCACACATCCGCACACACTCACTCTCGTGTCTATTAAACTAATCTTTGAGCTGGGAACGGCATTCATTAGTGAGACCAATGGCGTGCGCCTCACTAATGTTGATTTTCATGTCTCTTTGATACATCTCCCCTGTTATTCTACCTGACACTTCAACTCCGTAATTGTGATCCCTCAAGGTAATGAGAATGATATTAGAGTGACAAACACTATATTTCCCTCTGTCTATCAGCCAGGTGAGATAATGGAGAGGAATGTGCAACTACCTTTGTAACTTATTGATTTTTGAATTAATGCTAATAAATTAGATTAAAAGTTGAAATGAGCTGCATATGAACTCCACATTCATTCTTGCAGGCACCAGACCTGAGCCATACAAGAAGCTTCTTTAATCAGTAAAAGCACTTTCAATGGAAAACAATTTAAATGTACCTATGGAACTCATTTGTGCAAGGCTGAGCACAGAGAAGGATCAATAGGTATTAGAGGCATTGTAGTCTCACTCACCTGGTCAGTATTGACAGAAATATTAAAGAACTTAGGGGATCTCAGCAGACTTTGCATTTACAAACTGCGTCTCACTCCCTGTTAGTCTGGGGGAGTTCTTGTTGTCTCCATTGGGAGTTGAGAAAATCTAAAGTTGTTAGCATTGTTAGTCACTCCAAGGCTACAGGTCAGGCAAGTGGAGGAAGAAACTAAAATAGTTTGCAACGGTTTTCTCAGTGAGACTAAAGCCTCATCAGGTCCCTGCCCTGGTCTTGTCTCTGAGCTACTGGAACTGTTTTTCCGGAAGTGGATTATATCTCCTCAGCAGTCCTGCTGGGTTTCCCTGACAGAGAGCTGGAGAATCTTTTTATAACTACCCTGAAGTAACACTAGACCAGCACCACAGGAGCAGAGGGACAGTGTAAGCACACCATTATGGGCATAAAGGGAGACACATTTCCCTCTCCAGATCAGGAATTTCCAAACTTTTCTTCATTGGAAACTGCCACCAGATTTCATATTTTGCAACAACAAGGTTAACAATAACGACAATTTCACTCATATGCACTGCAAGCCTTTGCACACCAGCAACTTAAAATAACAACTTGCACATTTCATGTAAAATTAATTAGAGTGGGCCTAGAACTGATTCCTATACCCAAACCAGTGTCCTCAAAACCCAACAAGATTGGTACAGCCAAATATGAGACATAAACTTAACTTGAGATCTAAAGATATATTTTTACTTTCTTATAACCATTACTGGCCATTAGCACACCAAGCTATGCTACACTCTTTTCTCTTTCTCATTTTGCCATTGAGCCCTATTTGCATCACATGTAATTCATGGATTCAGACTACTGGCAGAGTCAACAAAATAAATGTCCTAGACATAAATGTATTAATAAATTACATTCAAAAATTAAAGCTGCAAGCAGTATTGGGCAGGCTCTCACACGTGTACACATCGAGGTGTGAGGGGGCTGCGTTCTGAAGTTCTGAAGCAGATTCTGGAGCTCTGCCGGTGTGGCTGTGAATTTGCCACACGCTTCAGAGGCTGCATAATGGTGTTAATCATCACTTCCTGTGTCCCATTTGTGGCGATATATAGCATTTGGCGCTATGACTATAACTGAGTATTGCCATGTAGATGTGTTCAGGGCGTGGCTGTTATCAATCACATAAAGTTTGGTGGAGATGTGAGCATTTACACTGAAGTTACAACAACTTCCTCTTTCATGGTGAATCATTGTTTTTTGACGCCATATCACAGGCACGTCGTCTCACAAAAACTAACTAACTGTTTGTACAACTTTTAATCGTAGACTGTACAGCAAAACATTTTAAGTTGATCAGACTATTTGTAAAGTATGGAGTGTGTAAATCGACGAAAATGACCTTTTAATCCAAAATGGCCGACTCTAAGACTCCAAGGCTCCAAGAGGCGTTTTTGTACGTCTAGACATGATACACGTACCACAGAAATTCCGTACACATAGATGAAACTTTGTACGGGGGCTGCTCTGTATGGGGTGCTAGAGAGGCATTTTGCCACACCTACACCCATGCATGAAACCCAAAAAATAGAAAATTTTTCGCTGCGCTTGAATTATGCAAAGTTTGGTGAGTTTTTGAGCACATTTGGGCCTCCAAAATTTAGTTTACTTTGCAGAAGAAAGAAAGAAAGAAAGAAAGAAAGAAAGAAAGAAAGAAAGAAAGAAAGAAAGAAAAAAATCTTCAGTTTCAAGAAGGACCTTACACTTTTCTTGCTTGGTCCCTAATAAACCCTTCAGTTTCAATAGGGACCTCACACGTTTCGTGCTAAGGCCCTAAGAATTAAACCTGAACCGGATCCCAGACACAAGCTTTACACAACATAATGGATTGTTCAGGTAGGGTAGCTGGAGGTTTAGAGGTAATTAACAAAAGCAGAGAGTACAGAACTGACAGTGAAATTGAGGAGAAAAAAAACTTAGCTATTTATACTTTATAACGAGGCATGGATATTTCATATTTCACCTGTAGCTAGTGAAGGTATTGTTGAGTTAATGTAGGCCAAAAGTCAGTCAAAAATCATTACATGAAACCAAAACTAATCAACAAAATTCCTGTGTAACGGATGGCTTCCCAGAAAATGCTTCACAATCTGGAAAGACACTTCTAATTCTTATGTTTAATTTATAATTTATTCTAGGTTTTTTAATAGGTTTCCTGGAACTGTGAGACAGGATCCACCCAATGCTTTAATTTTGCATTTTAGTTTTCATTCTCATGAAGAAAACATACATTCTCTCACTCTGTTCTCGACCTTTGCATTTTCATTATTTTTTCCTGGGCTATAAAATCAGTAGATTGTCCAGATGCACATTTAACAATTTCTTTAGTTTGTTTTTTGGATCCGGGTAATTATACTGAGCATTTTGGTGACAATGGGAAAGATGTGTCATCCAAACAGAAGCAAAAATTCAGCTTCCCATTAAGTAAGTGAGTAATACATCGTTTCACTGACACCTAATTGTTTACCTCCTAAATTAAAGCAACCTAGTTAGCATGCAATGCTCAAAATCAAGGCCGCTTCAAGGAAATAAATTGCAGCAGTGGTCTTCTGGGCCTCTTCCTCCCTCTCAGCATGGACAGCTCCTTTGAAAATGGTGAGAGAAAAAGCATTAATATTCAGTGGATGTTAGTACCAAAGTGACTTGCTTACACTTTGAAAATATCATTCATGTTGGTGTGAAAATGTTTGTATGTATAGTGGAATTTACCACATGAGGGTGTGGCTGCAAAAGAGTAGTGTTCATGGTCATAGTCCATTATTTCTCAATGGTCCATTTCATGCCTTCGGTTGATAATCGACAATGGCAATTATATATATGTGTACATATATATAAATATATATGTGTTGATTATTTGTGTTGGTGATGTACTGTTTGTTTCAGTTTAAACCTTTGTATAATGTTTAAGGTGTGATTCTTCTGCATCTCTTTATGTTCCCCTTTATTACCATCTGTCTATTCCATATTTATATATTTCTACATTTATTTATGTCAACTGTATGTTTGTCTACGTAGAGCACCTTATCTCCAAAGCAAATTCCTCGTATGTGTAAAAAACTACTTGGCAATAATGCTCTTTCTGATTCTTATTAGCATTGTTGAGAAGACCCACGGGAAAGAAAAAAAGGCAAAACCACATACACAACCACATCACTCCCAACTCGTCATATATGAACGCTTGGTCAAGACCCGTTGATTAATGACTGATAGCAAACATTGTTTGAATTTCATGTAAATCTTTGTGACTGTGCCCAAAGCAGAACATTCTTCTTGTTTTTTTTTAATCTGGTGTCATAGACCTGGCCCCCTCATTGTAACACTTCTGAAACAACCAGAAGTGACTAAGATGTGACTAAGACAATGAGGTTTGGTTACTTTATTGCATCCATGGCTAAGAATCAAGTGGAGTTGTATTTGCCGAATGCTAATACATTAATCAATGTTTTATTTAAATGATGGCTGCCAAAATGTGAAAGCCCAGTGCAGGAGATCATGATTAAGTGTAGAATATGAACGGACCATATCTGATTCACTGCCAGTGTACCTTATATGATAACGTGTCAAATAAACTTGATTGATTGATTGAAAGAAACCCTCTCTGGTAAAGTCTGTAGAAGTTAGTGCAACAAAAGCTAACCTGAGGCATAATGTACACGCATTATGAAAATGTTAACTTTTGATCCCTCCTCTTTACTTGCATAACAAGTCGGTTTTGTGGTGCCTGCTAACTCACATTATTTAATAGGTGACTTATTTCCATCCCACTGACAATACATGGGAATGCAAATCGTTGGATCCTCACCCTTAAGACTGGAACATGCTTGTCCGGAACCACCAGAAAGCGAACATCCAGGCTCATTCAGAGAAAATTGCATGGCTATTTCCTTAATACGAATCCCTCTTTGATTTCTTTATGTCTTCTTCTTTGTTCTTACTAACTGACCTATGTCAGAGGTGTCAATTTCATTTTGTTACAAAATAATGTGAAGCCATTTGAGACTGCAATTAATGGCTATAGAAAAAATATATATCTATGAACTGAATGCCTCTTTGTGCACTTCCCACATTCAGTATAATCAGAGACTGTATTAGTGGGTCTGATGGGATTGGAAACTGTAACACTGGTAATATTTCATCAAAGCAACAAAATTTGCCCACACAAGGAAACAACAAATTTGCCCACACGGAGACAGAAATAGACACCATGAGCATCATCACAGAATGTGGGAATCCTCCTTTCCTGCTCTCCCTCTAGTTTCACATTGGCAGCAAAACAATACACCCAAAAAAAGAAAAAAACAAAGAAAAAACCCCAGCTATTTCATGACACGTTGAAAGAGGGATTTTGTTTACACTTTCACATGCAAACATGTGGGCCTCACTCTGCTGGCTTTTCCAGAACAGAATGTACTTTCTGAATCACACTGTCATCATGTTGTTCATTTTATGAATCATGTTTTGAGCAGGTATGAAGCTGTTAAACTACTGTAGCCATTTTGCATTCTTTGCATGAATGTTAAATTTATATTTATGACGTGCTTAGGCTATATCGGGCATCTTATGTCCTGCAGTGTACAGTATAATGTGCATCAAATAGTTTGCACCAGTTGGCAGCGTGTGCTACAGTATGTAAGTTTTAAAAACTTTGTCTGCCCTGAATGGATCTAATGGTGCATGGCACAAAAAATCATTTTACAACTGTCTTTTTTCATAACCTGAGCTAAAAGTGAGAAACATGTTCTGTAGCTAGTAACACACAGTACATTTCTACTAAATGGTCTGCAAATTTGCATAAACTGTAAAGAGAGTGAGGCTTCATTGTCATGCCTCTGGGCTACAGAATTTGGGATAGATGCTTTTCTTTTCTGGGCCAAGTAGAGGGTATGAAGTTATTAGAAACTAGAGTTCAGATGGTTATTAATGGAAAGAACCAGGAAAAGATCAGCCTCAGAGAATGAGTCACACAGGCAACAGCCCATCCCCAGAGGCCTCAGCTGGGCAATGCTTTATTACCCAAGCCTTCCAGTGGTTGGGTGGGATCTAAAGAGCTACAACAAACTGTGCTTTTTAAGGCTTTGCTGGGCCTGGTGTCTCTGAGCCTGCTTCTCAACTACTCAGTGTTGAACTCGCCAATAGCTTGTTTGCACAAGAGGCGTTTTTATAAATAAACATGTCTGGTGGAGGTGGCTAGAACAAAAGATAAAGCGGATACTGTGGGAAAAACAACAAGAAGAATATTGAGGGTCATCTATTTTGTATGTTTTGTCCAAGAAAATGTAAAACAGGAGGAAGTAAGAAATGCAGGAAAGATGTTTTGTATTCTTTATGGAATCATTCATGTAAAGTGTGCATTTGATGCTCAGGTCCTCTAAAGCTATTAATATGTATTGTTTTCTAAATGAAGCAATTCATTCAGATGAGTCTTTCATTGTGGGAGAAACATTGCTGGCGCCAAGGACAAAAACGTATCAAATTCATGTCTCCTGAGAGAATATAACAAATACTTCAAAAAGAGATTGTTACCAGACCCAAGAAGTGTCAAGGTTAAAGCAGATCAACCTGGGACACATGTCAGAAAACAAGCAAAAACAAATGTCAAGTTGAATTAAGATAAACTACAAATCTAAAAATAGGTATACTTTAGTCTGAACTGACCCAGAAGATCAGATATGCTGTTATATTTTTTAAATATGAGATATTTAGTGTAAACATAAACAAATAAAAATTAATCAGATTATGCGTTCTACAGAATGATTCATAATTTCAGAGTTAGGTTTTAAAAGTTTACATGTGATAGTAAGGCTTACAAAAGTGGTCTGGGTTGTGTTCAAATCCTCTGACTCGCTGGAAAAGTCACAGCTGTCCTTGAGACAGACTTAAAATCCAAAAATAAAACAAGTTAATATTTATGATATGATAAGTTTTACATTTTAAATCCTTATAAATCTGAAAGTTTGACCTAATGTTTGCAGCTGAGGAGCTCATGGGTTGGGTCAGGTACTTTCATCTACTTTAATTCCTCCTTTGTGCCTACATTTGGGCACCATGTCTCTCAACCATGTGATGAAATAGATGTTTTGTGCATTTTAAGTTTTTTTTATTTAAGTTTTTTGTTTTTGCTATTCACAATTCGCCCTCCCACCTATTGTGTATTGTGTATGTATCCACCCTGTCGTTGAGCTACCTGTCCTCAGGTGTTTTGTGCATCAGTTTGTGGTACTTAACCATGTGACCACAGCATAAATTAAAATCATAAAAAGGGGTTAAAATTAGATTTTGCCACAGTGCCCATCTGTAAAACAGGACGACATGTTTAGGGATTGATTCTGGGCCTCTTTTACTTTAGTGGTGCACTTTGCAATTAATCAGATAACCAAAAAAATTCACACACAATAAAGCCAGGGCTTTTGTGGCCACTGGGGGTCTGTGGCCTTGGGACAGTTGCATACTTTGGCTGTGTGTGCACTGTCAAGAAATGTCAATGCTGACATTTCCTTTTTTTGATTTTTTGTTTTTACTGAGGTAAGTGTATGCATTGTTTCTACCACTCAGCCCCAGTGTGCCGACACAGATGCATGCAGAATGTGAAGCAGCACTTTTTGGAAAAGCACAAACTTTTCCAAAACTGAAAAGTTGTGAACTCAAGACCCCTGAGCTGTATTTTACACCCCTGTATACCACCAGCAGCTAAACACATAATTTCCTAATCAACTGCCCTGCTATCTGGCCTAATATATGCATCTGGGGATCATGAGATGATCTCAAACACAAAAGCTCTGTAGATTTATTCAGCCTTACTGAAGTGCATTTGGCTTGTGGTATGGCAGTACCCATTATCGGTCCAGCAGTGCAAGTGTAAGAGGCTGGCAGAAGCTGCTACCTATTCGCCTCTTCTCGGTTGAGCCTAGCACCGCGCTGTCAGTTGGACCAATTAGCTTTTTCTGTCACTCTGCTGTCACACCCTGGATCAGCTTACTGTAACACAGAGGCTGTATGTTACAGCCAGACACCAGAATAGATCCTGTGGGATGATGTATTGCCCACCAAAGTTAATTCCAAATACACAACATGTGGTTTCAGTGGAAGTAGACATCATAAAGTCTGCTTAAATTGTGACTTAATATGTACACTGGCTGCATGTCGTCGATTAAAGTAATCTGACAACAAAAAATGACTGTAGTCTTTAACAAAAAGATCACACACATACCCCTAATTTGGCCTAAAACAATATCACACACGTGGAGAGAAAACTTGTTTCCCGCTTCACTGCCTTCTTAGTCTGCAACACGTGTGTTCATGCTAGTGCACGCTGATCACCAACATCTTCTATGTAAAACTCCTAATCCTTCAACCTACTGGCTATTGATGATCATTTTGGTTATACTATAATACTTTATAATGGGTGCAAAAAGATAAGATATACTTGATTGTCCCCGAAGGGAAATTTGTTTGGGACTGGGTCTGTTCTGCAGCTTTACAAAGAAAAAATAAACTTTAACTTCTATTACTTTTGTTCCAGATTTTAAATTGCCTAGAATAATCTTGTTGAAGGACCAGTATCCTAATTTCATGTAGGTGTATGTGTATGATACATAGTTCACTATTCTGATCCATCAAACAGTCTTAAAACATAAATTTACTTAATAGACTTAAATACATTAATACTATCTTATTTCACATGATGTTAAAAACCAGTTGAATGTCTCTAACTGTCTACATGTTCAACAATGAGAGTGCCTTGTACGTGAACATTTCAAATTGTTAATACTGAAATCTGTAACTCTCTTCACATTTTTACCTTCTAGCAATGTGAAGTACCTTGTGAACTTTGACAAAGCTGTCAAAAGTCGTGAAACTGTGGGGAAGCGTGCTGTTTCTCTGAATCAACCCATGGAAAACCTGAAAAAAAATCATCAGCTTGTGTGTTCCTAATAAGACTTTTGGCCAAGTTCAGCGTGGAAGATGTTTTCTTTCACATCTCTTCCGACCTTCCGCAGGTGAATTCCTGATATCTTTCTCTCACTCCCTTTATGCAATTTCTCTCTGTTTTCAACAGAGTTAAATTTCAAGGCATTTCCTATTTTCCCACCATCTAAAAGCTTCTCTCATTCACAGACTATGTACGTCACAGAATCTCCTCTATTAACTTTCTTCCCACGTTTCACAAACAAAATCAGTTCTTTAAATAGCATTGATATCATCCATCCTGCCCTTTTATATTGAATATTGTCTAGCTCTCCAACTCTCTCATCACATCATGATCTTCAGATTGTTTCAAGATCTATATTTTAAGATACTTCATTAATGTCAAAATCACTGAAACTCTCCTCTGCAACTTTAAAATACATTGTTTTACGAATATTTATTTCCAGTTAGTCCTTTTTGAACTAATCTCAGATTGTGATACATGTTGAAACAATATGTCGTCTATCTTATCGTCTCCAGTAGCTCTCAACTAGGATGGGTGCAACATAAGAAGCCATACATGATTTGAAAAATGTAGAGCTCATTAAATCACATTGAGTGTGCAATATATTACTTTAATTAACAACATGAATGATACCAGCTTTACCATTGCATGTTTCCCCATCTGTCCGCTATGTACGCGTGAGCAGTTGTCTTGTTTAAGATTTGTTGCGTAGGGAGAGCGTCATGTTTGCCTCAGACGCACAGGCAAGCTGCAATAAAACAAAAACAAATAACAACAACGCATTAATAAAACATGAGATAGAACTAACCTGGGACCAAAGGCGGAGGTTTGAAGCATACTCAGCTGCACAAGGAGCTTCAGAGTAATTGGATTGGGGTGAGGTTACATTTCAGGTGGGGGTAAAAGCGGAAGGTGCTGCTCCATTTATGTAATGAAACAACAAAAACAACCCAACCAAAATGACAGCTAGTACACACCTACAAATACAAATGCATGCACACTCATAAATATGGACACACAGGCTTGCACATGGTGACATGGAGTACAAGTTTCACTACTTAATGTCACAAAGTTGATATTAAAATTTCAGTTGTTTGCCTTGCAGCCTCACCAAAGGTTGCAGGGGGATAAAACACTTCCTCAAGGTCCAATTTGAATTACAAATCCACCTGGCAGCCTTTTTGTATTATGCAAGAATGTTTAAATATTTAACATCAAAGGATGTTTCTTCAATGTTCTGACAAGAAGACATTTTATACAATGTTGTTGGGTTCAGAGAACAAATGATAAGTTAGATCAAACAAACTGGTACTTTTGTAAACAACTTTATTTCCTATCTGGCATGTCCATGACCAGTGGGCTGTGGCCTTCTACAAAGTTCAACACATCAAGGATATCTTCTCATTATCAAACTTAACAAACTAACCCTAACAATCACGATCAGGCTAAGCGGTCACACAACACTGGTCATCAACTCAGTAAGTCAACCCAGAGTTATTCAATCAAGCTATGAGTGCGTTCACATAAAAGGGGCAGTGTTTTCAGCATATGACCAGTCCCAAGTATAGAGCAGAGCAGAGCGTTATATTTTACAAACGAAGAGTAAACTATAAAATTTTTCATTAAACAACAACACGAAAAATCCCCACGTCATAAAAAGTGCTCAAATAGTGGTGAAAAGACTATATCTCAACCACAGCTTCAGTTCCCAACGTTTATTGAAAACTCACCACATTACCTGCGCCCAATTAGCAAAAGGTGGGCGTTATATGACCAGTCTCTAAGATAAAATAAAGAAAATGTACAGTGTACAGAAAATCTCAATTTTCCAGAGATGAAGCTTATAAATAGTTTGTGTTGAAACAGACAAACTCAAAAAACATTTTAATTTATAATGACAGATAATAACAGAGAGAAACAGCAAAATGTCACATTTGTGAAGCTTGAAACAGAATGATTGGCATTTTTTCTTGATTAAAATATATATATATATATATTATGATATAAATGTCAACATATAGGAAGTGCATGGATACATCCAAAATTTAACCCTAACCCTTAACGAAGGGGTCATCAGTGTGCATGTGAAGGCTTAGCGCATGTGTGTGTTTGTTATATTGTTTTCAAACCGTGCTGGACAAGAGAAACCACAACGTTCATGCGCTCACTTAGCGATGGAAAGTCGGCACAAGACCGGTGTATGCCAGGGAGCAGAGCAGAGTCAAAAGGGTCAACAATAAGGCTCAGTTTAGCTGTAAATATACAGTGTGAGTTACAGAAACTAATGAGCTCTGCAGCTTCTCAATGTTAAGCAGAATTACCTTTAGAAGTTGGAAATCAATGGACGCATACTTCGAATACAGAGCTATCTTCTCCTTAGGTGAAAACCCATAGTTGGTGGTCTGTGAGATAGTGCCATAAAAACTTCCTTTTTGCCAGAAATGGTACCTGCTTTGCCCTGCAATAGACTGGCGACCTGTCCAGGGTGTACCCCGCCTTTTGCCCGATGCCAGCTGCGATTGGCTCCAGCTCCCCGTGACCCTGTATGCAGGATAAGCGGTTGACGATGGATGGATGGATGGATGGATGGTACCTGCTTGACCCAAGTAACATAGTGCAAGAAGAAGCTTTCAGGGCACAGAGTGTGAATGAAAGAGATACAGTTTATGCAAATATAATAAAGCTACAGGTCAAAGTGTATAAAAGCCTGCCTGTAACAAATCCAGTATTACAAACATCGTACATGGTCGAGTTATTAGGAATCCATGTGATACTACTGAACACAGTGGAGACAAGTTAAGATACACTAGTGGAGATCCACAGGGGAAGATTCACACAGAGAAATCAAAAACCATGGAAACATATCCACATGGGGCAATCGAATACCATGGAAACAAATCCATGTGACACCATTCAGATTCCAACTAGTTTTAGAAGTTTGCAAGCATGCAAGGTGAGATTCCTCCTGGGAGCCGCTTGCAGAGTGGTACGATGGAGAAGAATACAATATGTTTTATCACCATCTACACACACCATTTTCACTGGTTTATTCAAAGACTTACAGAATGCGTTGACACCACACTCTGCAACGCCGATCAGCAGGGGATAAATTCAGTTAAAACGGTTTCAATATCAATGCCAGGATAAAGTATGATATTTGCAAATGTGTCACCACTGCTGATTGTTGTGGGTTTGCCAAATATCCCACATCCCTGCAAACAGAGGGGTCAGAAGGACAGGAGATCAGGAGGAAGCCGCAAACAACTGCTTTAGGCATCCTGGTGCCCATGTTTATATACACATCTATGTATTGACCTGGCCAATCCTTCAGGTGCATTATAATATTACACTACATAAATACTTGAAATATGAGAGAGGAAATATGATTATTAAGTATGATTATTACTTTGCTGGGATCCAACACTTTTATATGCATGTGTGGTTGAAGTGTCACTCAATTTTAATCCAGTTCTGTTGGTTAATTTGTGGCTGTGAGGACTCCCACTTTCACTCTGGACTGTCCAGCCCCTGTGCATCTGAATGATGCAGCAATGTGTTAGTGTCACAGCAGACTGGAGCAATGCGATATGTGATATCTCAGAGCCTCCTTCAGTACATTGCCAAGACTGTGAGTGGGCCAAACCTTAAAATAGAAGGCATTTATAGGAGGGAGGTCAGATTGCTGATAATAGCAGCAGTCTACAGTATATGAAACCTTTCAACATGACATTCACTACTTAAGTTATCGCTCAAATATCTCTGAATCAGCAACAGATTGTATTAAACTGTTGAGTTCTTGGGTCTGTGAAGTAATTATGAACGTATTGAGTTGTGTTTATGAAAAGCTGACTTGGGATGTGGAGCAGTTCAATGTCAAGGAGGGTGAGAGAATTTTATAACAAAGAGCCAAATATGCTTAGGTTCAACCTTCTCAATTGTGAGGATTTGCTGTTTTCTCTACTTAATGTCATCGTAAACTGAATGATTTAGGGGGCATTGACAATTAGCCTCACAGAGCCGCTAGAGTTTTATTCTTCCTACTGCTACTATAAAGCATTACTTTTCAAATCACAAGTAGGACCTTTTGCAGGATTACCATGATAATAATTGTAATGTAAAACTATTTAGTTATAATTTATCTTGTGGTACAAATTATAGTCATATTTTATACTTTTGAAATCAATGTGGCAACAGAGACAAGTGCCTATTCAACTATTTGACATCATTGGTAATTTATCAAAGTGGTTACCGCCGCAATTTAAAACTTGACATCTTCTGAGAAGCCACTGTTGTCAACTTGATGAGTGTCACCAGATTTACGTACTTTTCACATCACCCAGGCAACCTCATTTATAAAACGAAATTAGCAACAAATCAAGTCTGTCTGCAACCATTATGAACCATGTCAATGGGCTCAGTGTTTCTAAATGCAGACTGCACAGACACTGATGAGCACTACCTGCTGTCTCATTTTTAAAAAGTGCTTCCGAAACAGAGAGTCAAAATCTATTGGCATGCAAGTTAAAGTGTTATGCTGCTGTGCAACCCACTCGTGAGTTTTTGAAAGGACAATACAGTAGACAGAAAATAAGTTAGCAAGACTGCTCTGGCCCCTTAGTGATAGTTTTGTTCTAAATTTTACAAGATTGAGTTCATATTTTGGGATAACTAAAACTAGAATTTAGCCATTATTATCCTCTTAAATTCTATGAAGGATGAATACCTCATTATGTCATTAATTCACTAGTGCATAGCTAAACAAAAATGCATGTTGTGAGATTTTTGTAGTCAGACCTGCATGCCTCGATGCCTTTGACTGAGTGAGCCATAAAAGCTGCAAGCCTCACCATTGAAAAGAATAGCATTTCAACTAGCACAACACAGCTCTGGTTGTCAGGCAACACCAAGGACAGGCCATTCTTTTGCAGTGAGGCATTCAGCAGTTTTATAAACCTTAATGACATTAAAAAGGAAAATCACAGCTAGGGATGATTATAAACCTTTTGAAAAGCTTTGATGAATTAGAGTCCTCACCCATAGCACGGTAAGATGTGACTTTTGATTTGATAGCATCACCTCAATAAACACTGAGGACTAAACCATGAGGCGTACCAGCTGTGAAGACTGAAAATATTCTGTATTCTATCACAGTGTCTGTACAGCCTGTGGTGCACATATATTTATAAAAAGGTACAGTTCACAGACACCATCCCATTTGAGTAGAACATTGAAAAGATAGTAATACGCTATGGAAAGCCATCTGGATTTTAATGTGATATATATCTCAAAATAGGGTTATATCATATTCAGCACTATTAACATTCATCAGATTCAAACATTTACTGTTTCTTTAAGGAGTGTGACTTAGCAGGTTTTTGTTTTTATCCTGTTCCTTGTTCTATCTAAATTATCTACAATGATGTAAAGTGGCAAGTCGTCTTTGGCCATAAAACTGTAACTATAAAAAAGCTGGCTTTATTTCTGGTCTTTTAATAAACCAACCAAGAAAATGCAGTGCCTAAATTTACAAAAAAATAAATTTGCAAATAAAACACCAAGTTCTCTAAAATGAAGAAAAAGTATCGTACTGTACACTAGTAAACAAACAATTACAAAAGTGTATTCACATTTAACACCCTTAACCACAAACCATGTACTTTACATTACTTTCAACTTTTTTCCAAAGCAAACCATACAAATTTTGATTTTAGGAAGGGCTGTATAGAAGATCATAGAGATTCATTAGATGGCCTGGAGGGCATTTATTTGGGTTGTTTCCAGACACTAAATGCCTGCAGCTACTGTTAATAGGGTCAGGAACATTGGCAGGATGTAGGCAGTGCAAACAAAATGTTAAAAAACAAGATCCTATAGAATAATTAAAAATAAATACACATAGTGCCAATGAACTTGGCACCATATTTGAAGCAGTCATTCTGTATCTGCATGCCATTAGTAAAAAACTCCACGTTGACATCTTGACAAAACCTCAGTAGATTGAATGTCTTGGGAAAGAAGGAGTGAAATTTAGAATGAAAACCTGTAAGATGTCTACATTTATATCCGTCCACTGCTGAGTGATGGTGTGCGGGAGTGAATTAACAATATTCAAAAAGCTGCAAGCACCACACATGATCTCATAACATCACATGATTATAAAAAACACACATGTTACATTCTAGTTTTCTTTTGATTTGTGTAAACAGAGTAACAATGACAAATGCAACTTGCTATTTGCAACAGCGCTATGCAACATTATGACTCTGTGTTTGGCCAAACGACCAGTCAACCTGGGCAGAAGTACCCTCCCACATCAGGGAAAACAACCTGCACCCAGACAGAATCCCCTACAGGACAGATATGTTACCCTGCCTCTGGCAAAATTACCTTGCAGGTGTGTTCTGCCCAGTTCACTGTACAGAATGGAAAAATAAAATTCCAATATAATTCACGCAGCTTTATGGATATATTGTATATTATTTCCGGAATGAATTTAAAAGGTAATATCCAAACAAACAAAATAATACAAGTTTTATGTCTCTACTGCACCAGTGAAATAAATAAGGCCCAGACAAAAATAATTCCAGACACCAGTCCTGCTATAGTTGTTTCAGGGTTTCCAGTAAGACAGCAATTTTAATCCCAAATATTGTAGACTACAAGCTATTAGGGAGGGTAAACAAAACCAAATAACAAATGGGGTTTAACTTGGCCAGCCACTTTACTGTTTCATTAAGTCAGCAGGGTTTCCACAGCTCCTTTGATCAGTCATGCTATCCCTTTGGTGGATCAGCCAGTTCTCTTGTCTTAGCTTAACCACAGAGCAATAAATACAGTAGGTGGTTGTGCAAAGACCAATAACACAACAAGGAGTTATAAGTAATGATACCTCCTCAACTTTTTGCAAGTCCTCTTCACTACCTTTTTCTCTTAACAGCATAAACCTCCACCACCATACACACACACACACACACACACACACACACACACACA
>JAPMOB010232506.1:0-32292 GCA_029875015.1 Lepomis gibbosus
GGATGTGGATCTGGAAGCTAAATGGGAGCAGATGAAAAATGAGGGGAGGGAGAGAAGAGACAGAAAAAGAAAGACACATAAAGGGGTTAATTTGTGAGCAGCCCTGTAGCACCATCACATGGACAAGATAAACACAAACTCAGTAGTGAATCATATGTAAACTTTACTGTGGCTTACTGTAGGGTTGGGGTTTGGGTTGGTCTTTTGCATGGGCACAGTATCTCTTTGTCTTTGTTGTGCTGTAATAATAGGAAAACATACTTTAGTGCAAAAAAACATGCCTGAATTCTTATATAAACGTGTAAATGGACTCAGAGATCATCATAAAGCATTTTACAAAATGTGACTGAACATAATATAGAATAAAATTAAAAGTGGACGAACAAAATGTCCATCCACACATAAACTTACCCCTCCTCCTTCGCCTAAGCAAGACAATGAGCACGATGAGAAGCACGATGATTAGAATCAGCAGCAAACAGCCAATCACAATCCCCACCACTTGTCCCACATTAAGACATATGGCTGAAATAGAAAGAATGATGTCAAAGGGGGAGAATTAATAAAGATAATGGGTCTGGAGCTCAGACAAGACAGACAAGAGGAGGAAAAGATAAAAGGTAGAGGAGGGGAAGATTCTAAAAAAGGATGATAAAGGATGGCAGAGAGAGAGAGACAGGGAGAGAAAGAAATGAAAATAAAGGGAGGAGGAAGTATGTGTGAAAGTCACTGAATGACTTTGACCACATTCTCACCAGATCAATCTCCCTGGATACTTTCTGTCCCTCTACTGTCGTGAAGACAGATACAGGGACGGGGTCCAAAACCAACCATCATCATTATCAGTCACAGAGAGGTCAGATTCTACCATAACTCACCTATGATGGTCAAAACTGTCCCCTGCTGCGAAGTGCCGCCTGTGATGGTGTTACTGGCCGTGCAGACGTAACTGCCGCTATCATTGGTTGAGAAAGTCTGAATGGTTATTACCCCGCTGCCCGCCTGAGTGGCGGTGACCGACTGTCCATTATGTTGCCATGAGAAAAGGGCAGGGGGCAGCGAGTCAGACATGCAGGTGAGACGCACCGTCTGTCCCACCACCGCATCCCCTCCTCCGACACACTGGTTCGAGGTCTCCTTGGTCAGCACTGGGGTGTCAGGGCCATCTGGTTTGGTGATGATCAGAGGACATATCATATATCAGCATCAAAACATTTGGTTCACAAGAACAACAAAGAAAATATATATTCTGAAAAAGCAGACTAATGCACTGATTATATATTCCGCTAAAAGACTTATCATTTTGTCAATTTTGGTTTAAAGTCACTTCGTCTGGCAAAAGCATTTTGATGAGCCCTCTTCAACCTTGTCAGCATATTACTCAGCTAATGAAGGAGATGTGCACTTTCTGGTTGGATGTTAAATCTAAAACCACAATGGCTGCCACCACTTGAATCAACATTTGTCTCAACACAGTAGAATTTGATTGGCAGGCGAAGGGCATTGTGTAATTAATGCACAATAAGGAGACACTTAAGATAAGTTACTGCAGTTAGCAGTTCAACACAGTTTGGTGTTAGTGAGTCTTCAATTTACATACAGTACTATAATTTATTTGTACCATGACTTGTATTTAAAGTGATATGAGGCAATAAAACTGTTGGGAACTATGATTATTCGCTGACTGGGACCTGGAGTCTCCGCTGGTTGTGTGGCAACCTAACGGTTACTACATCAGTAAATAGTCGCTCACATACCCACCTGTAACACCAAAACTTTTTACATTTGGTTCCTGTATGGATTAAACAAACAAGAAATGATATGGTAAATAGAAAGGTTTACAGTTGCTAGCTAGAAGTGCCTCGTTACCTTTGGACAAAGACAGTTTCCTCCCACTTCCAGTCTTTATACTAAAATGCGGTTCCAGCTTCATATTTAATGGGAAAATATAAATGGATTCTATCTTCTCTTCGGACTCAAGCAATTCTGATATTCAATTAATAGCAAATTTATCTGCCAATTCTAGCTTCTCAGATGTGACCTTTTTTGTTGCATATTATTGTAAATCAAATGTCTTTGGGTTTTAGACTGTTGGTCAGACAAAACATGCCATTTCAAGGTGTTCACATTAGCTTCTTGGAAAGTGTGAGGGGCATTTTTCACAAATTTTTTTATAATTTACAGACTGAGCAATTATTAAAAAATATCAAGAGATGAATCAATAATTGAAATATTTAGAAAGCAGGAATGCAACAGCCCCTGTGATTGTGATTTTGATCACACTGTATGACAAAATATAAGTCTCTAGCATGAACACTTCTGTGACCATAAATGGTGACTCCAAATTAAAGTGACTTACATTTCTATAAATACAGACACCTTTGGCATGCATTGCCCTAGCAACAATGCACTTAATGTAATGTGCTTTTCATCTGGGCAAAGAAACCTCTGTTTGATGTTAGAGGACAATGATGTGGAGCCATTTTAGCATGCCGCTGGAGTGACTGGGTGTATTGGGATATTACTGTCACATCATAAATAAGGATGTGATCAAGACAAAACTAGGAGCAGTAGAATAAGCTCATGGAACAATGTCATGTGCAATCTGAGTGCAATATAGAACACTGCATGCAGTGAAATGTGGATTACAGACAAGATGCTATTTACAGTGGCAACTGTACTGATACTGATTAGCTGACACTTGTCTTGGTAAGTGCAAACTCACAGTAGACCGTGAGGGTCTGTGTGGCAGTTTGGGCGCTGACAGGGTTGCTGGCGGTACATGTGTACTGCCCAGAATCACCCCGTATGGCTGGATTGAGGACCAGAAAGCCGCCTGAGAAGGAGATTCTGGAGCTGGCGCTAACAGCTACGCCCCCTTTGCCCCACTGGACTGTAATCGCTGTCCCAGCAGTCCATGCACACTGCAGAGACACATTTCTTCCCTCCACCGGCACTGAGGGAACTAACAGTCTCACCCCAGCCACTGCATCTACAGATAGAATAAAAAAATGTTTTACCAAAGAGCTGCAAAAGCAGAATTACCCAGAAAAGGTTTCAAAAGTCGCTATTACTGTAGGTATAGAGCATGAGAGTATGTAGAAGCTCACTTCAAAAGCTGGAGTGACAGAACAATAGAGGGCAGTTTTATGTATCTGTTGAGGATAATTTGCTGTAATCAAAGCAAGTGAGAGCTGAGGAGGGACAGGATTCAGATAGAGGCACAGATGGTGAATAAGGGGGCAGACGGTATGAGTGGTAGCCGAGATGCCTCTTGGCGGGCAGCCTAAGTTAAATAATTGGATTGGGAGAAGAGGGGGGCGTGTGGACAGAGGAGGTTGTGACTAAGAAAGAACCACAGCAGTGATAGCAAACAAACATAAACATTCGAAAAACTATCCAATAGCTCTAATCACTTGCGTTTTTTGCACACTTACCGCTTGCCTGGGATTCAGCAAAAGCATTTTGTATTTTAGGAATTTAGCTGGCTTTCATTTCCTGAGTAAGTTATGAGTGAGTACGTAGGAGGTTGAGAGTCGTGCTCAATGAAGCGGATGTTCCATGATATGAACTAGCTCTTGTGAGTTTGAAGGATGTGACCTTTCAGCAATAATAGACTAGTGCTTCTAACAGTTTGGTCACCTGCCACCCCATTAGTGATGGTGGTAAGAGGGATGACAAAGACTGTACGTCATCCCTCCAGCGTGGGTTGATGACTGAAAAAAAAGAGAGACACTCAGCTGTTCAGGATCCATTACAGTACTGAATATAAATGAATGCAAAAACTGTATGTACTATATGTAAATGTAACGCCACATTAAGATTGCTACAATATCAAACATCCAGGAGCATGAGCACTGCATAACCAATGAGTTTTAATTTGCATAAAGCCCAGAGCCACAAGTAAGCTTCATACCCTCCTCCTTTTCATTAATTTTACCTCGCCTACTATGGGTCACTAATTTCATTATACCTCCCAGACTAATTCTCTTACTCCCCAAATCCTCCCTCTTCTCTCGTTACTCCCTTCTGTTCCTCTTAAACATTATTACTTCCCTCAAAACTTCCCTCTCCCGCACAATTCACCACCCCTCCCACCTTCGCTTCCCTCAACCTCCTCTTCCTCCTTCTCTCTTAAGTGAACTCACAGGCGCACTTCTTTATCTCTTACCAAACACACTCAGCTGTACCGATCTGGTGTTAGTGGTCAGGCCTGTTGCAGCAAGAGGGATCACCTGCACCGTGTAGTTCCCCGCATCTCTGAGCTGGGCGCTTCCAATTTGCAGCTGGTTAGCGGTGATGGTGACCCTGCCCTGGAACTGGAGCACACTGTTAAGTGTTGACTGTCCTCCTGCCCACAGACCCAGAGTGACTCCTTGGTACTGCCATGTCATGGACAAGACCTGGGGTGTTGTCAGCACTGTGAACACTATATTAGTACCAGTTTGAACCAGCACTGGGTCTGTCTGGAACTCGATCGGTACCTGTTGTTGAGCCAGCACATTGGCAGAGAGAAGGACTAAAGAGAATAAAAAAGGAAAGAGAACCAGAGGTGGAAATTACATTTACTCAAGTCCTATACTTAATTACAATTTTGAGCTACTTGTACTTTATTTGAGTGTTTAGATTTTATGTTCCTTTATACTTCTACTCCACCACCTTTCAGAGTGAAATCTGAAATCTGGACTGGTGGAGGAACCAACTGACCGACAGATTGACATTGCCATCTCTAAAGACATATAGCTAGCATGTCTTACATATGTGATAAGCCTGAAATAGAATTAATTACTTAAGATAAAAGTGGTTCCCAACCTTTTTGGCTTGTTACCCATTACAAAAAAGCAGTATCACGTGACGTCAATGACTTTTTAGAAATTCCACAGAGACATTTCCCCTTTAAACTTATCAAATGGTTTCATTTAAACAGCTGTAAATATATACAAGTATTTTACAAAAGGCAAAGATATGAGGACAGACAAAAAAACTAATTTGTGCAGAATTTGTGTACAAATATGTGACTTCTTAGAGGGGGTGACACACCTAGGTTGGGAATTCACTGGACTAAATTACCTGAATGTATATAAGTAGCTAAAACTAGCTCCACCTTGGTTAGCCACACCAGCGAAATGTTTAAAAATGTTTGGCAGAATGGGTAAATTAAAGTACATTTTGCTGATAATACTGTACTTTTACGGGATGTTTACTTGTAATAGACCATTTTAAAATTAATGTAGTGGTACTTTTACTAAAGCAAACAACCTGAATACGTCTTTCAACACTGCAGAGAACAAGATCTATAGATACACAGACTGGGCTCTGGGGGTAAAACCCATTAGAAAAGGTACACACTCTTACCTCCCTCGTATATTTCAAACCATGTTTGTTGGATTGGAAGTGATCCTAAGCTAAACATCTATTTTGTGTTTTTGTTAGCCTGACTTAACGTAAGCCATATCGAAATCATACCTGCTGTCTCTATTCTCAAGAATCAGTGGTGCATAGGCAATTTTTCCAAAACCGTTGTGGAGTGTAATCTTGTAAAGAACCATTGAATTTACACTTTCATGCATTGAACTGTTGTATGCTGTTTGTCCCATTTGTAGTCTGCTTGTGGGTGAAGATGGGGAAAAAATGTGTTTTTTTTATTTGGCTGCCACTCCTCCTCCTCTTGTTTGTGTTGGTATTACAGATTCAGGCAAGGAAACGCAGGCTGCATTTCCAATGCCCTTTTACTGGCATATAAAGCTACCACACAAGAACGCTCTGGCCAATGAATTATAGTCAATCAAATCAATATGGTCCTGATCAGTCTCGCTGGACTGCCTTTACACGATTTTCACTGGGGAGCAGAAAATAAAATGACAAGAGCCACCACTGAGATGGATTGCATTCAGGTTCCCACACTGAGTTAAATAGAAGTGTTTCGGCACTCGATTAAAAATATCAATGGCCTTGTTGCTTTTTCAATAGAGACAGAAAGATAAAGAGTTATAGGTTAGAAGTGCGAAACACCCATACATGACTCACAGCACAGTTTCTATGACTTAATGTGCTTCAGTTACACACGATTGTATAGTAAGACACATTCATTTATACATATTAACTGTGTTGGAGATTTAGTTGCTGGTATGAACCTTGAACAAACAACGTCAGAGGGCCCAGATGTCATGCTGTCAGTTACTGAATTTTAGATTTCTGTAGGTAAGTCTATTGGGTATAATAATTCATTCTAACAATGATTGGTTTCCATTTATTCCGAACTAACCGCTGTGTCTTGAAATGTAAAATAAAATCACTGCTTGTGAACCAAAGGACATTTGTCAGAGACACATCCTCCAGACTGCAGACATTTAGAATAGAAAAAACAAAAAACTGTTTCTTTTGAAACAATTTTGTAATATAAACTGCCGATAGATAGCAGCAAAATGAATATTTAATTGTATGAAAATATTGCTGATTATTACTTTAATTATTATCTTTCATGCATGAACAACAACCCTTAGTTAATGAACAAATTAAAATATCATTTACATTCCTGGTGCTAATTTTCTGTGCTCATCTTGTTGCAGCATCCAACACTGTAGGGAGTAACAATCTATAATTCTGGATGGGGAAACTGATTCCACAGTTATAGATGCACCACTCATTGGGTAAGAAATATGCAAGAAATTCAAAACACACACAATGCAGCGCACTTAAAGGGTAAGGCTAGCATCAACAAAATCAATGAAAAGACCATAACCAACAATGAGATAGCTTTTCTTGCAATATTTTCTAACTTGTAAGTTGTAAATCTATGCTGCTCATAAGACACTTTCTTTCTTTCAAAAAGTCTAAGTACTTTCCAACTGCTGGGCACTGTAGTTTTTAGCAAATGTTACTCAAACAGCAATAAATAGTGCATTTGTTTGGGACTATTTTCATCTGCGCAGTAATAAACATAAGATGCCTTTCTGGGTATTTACTGCAGGAGGGCAGTAAATGTAGGAGTTCAGAAACTACACGGTGTGACTCACTCATTGTCGTTGGACAACAATGGATGTCTATGGAACAGTGGAATAAGCTATATCAGGCTTTAGATACACCTACAATACTTGTTAATAAGAACAAATCAGTGTTGGTCTGTCCTTTGATGAGATTTGTTGATAATAACGTAAATATAGAATTTAACCATCTTCAATCTTCTGTGTATGTTGTCCAAAAAAGCCAGCCATTTTCATGACACCTATTATGCAGATTAAACAATCTTTTGATTTGTATTGTCTTCTATATATTTATGTATTTTCTATTATTTTGTAACAAGTTGTTATGTAATTGTTATGCATTAACTTTTGTCCTTAGAAGCAGACTGACCTGGACTATAAATAATACCCTGATCTTCATATTTTTATAAAACAAGTTTATAATAAAAAAGAAAAGTATGGTATTTACAGTAGGCTTATTGATTATGCATGAACAGCAACTGTGTAGCCCATCATTACTGTATTCACCAACTGCCCTTCCCTATCAACAAAATAAAAATGTATGCATGAGAGCTCAGACATAGGAGCCAGGGAGGAGGCCGTAAAGGCATCACGTCACTCAGTAGTCAGTACACAGACGGAATGCAGCCGTACAGGTTTAAGAGCGGTTAAGACGAGCTTTTTGCTTGAAATGCAATTGTCTTATAAACGTGCTTAGAATACCAGCTTCTTTTCCCTGACCTGTTTTTTCTCCCACATTACAGACTCTACCGATACTTTTCTTTAGAGAATTGTAGGAGCAGTTTGAACCATTTAAACGTTAGTGTTGGAACTGGAGGAGAGAAAACTGTCAGTTCAAATTGTTTTACCTGCCAGTGGTACACTGATAAGGAGCAAAGGTTGTCTCATGTTGTCAGTCAGGCCGGTCTGCAGAGAGATTAAAGTCTTTAATATACAAAATTACGTTTGTATCATAATTGTGAACCGTTTTAGCAGTTTTTTTAAAATAGACTTTCTCCAGTAAAGGTTGTAGGTACAGAAGCCACACTATTATTACAGTGCTAAATTATATAGGATTAATTTCAGATTATACCTGACAAAAACAAACATTCTCTGCAGAGCAGTGATAAGAGGAGTTAGCTGTGAACTTACCAAAGTATTTTTCTCCTTCCCTCATGTTAATTTTTGTGCTGAAATAAGGCTCCGTATTGGTTTGGCGTTTTCTCACTAATGACTGCTGTCCACTTCCTGTTTCTCTCCACGATTACCTGTCATTGACACACCTGGGGCGAGTTCAGCGCAGACAAAACATAGCAAAACGGTTTGTTTTTTTCAACTGAAACGGTAGTTCCCTGAACACCCTGTTGTGTACGCAAGCGCACTGAATTTTCCCACCTTTTTATCGCCATTGTGTTTACAAACTTGTGGCATCTGATTGGTTAGCACCTGAGACACGCCCACCAAACGGGAGAAAATATACCTGGGGCGAGTTCAATGTCAATACGTTTTGCTGCGTTTTGTCTGCGCTGACCTCGCCCTGGAAGCCCGTTGCAGAACGTTGCGCCACGTTGCACGAAAACATGAAAACGTTGCAAACCGGTGCAAAAGGTTTTGAGATTGAACTCGCCCCTGTTCTGTTAAAGAGCCCGCAGCCATCTGCAACAGACCAGGGGCGAGTTCCGCGCTGACAAAACGTAGCAAAACGTTTTATTCAACGGAAACGGTGGTCCCCTGACCAACCTGTTGTGTACGCAAGCGCACTGCATTTTCCTGCTCTTTTAACACCGTTAAAAAGTCTACAAACCTGTCGCCACTGATTGGGTAACACCTGAGACACGCCCACTAAACTGGAGAAAACATACCTCGAAGCCCGTTGCAGAACGCTGCGCAACGTTGCAAAGAAACATGTCGTTCAATCAGAAAACGTTGCAAACCGGTGCAAAACGTAGGCTATTGAGATTGAACTCGCCTCTAACGCGTTCGAGGTATGTTTGCTCCCGTTTGGTGGGCGTGTCTCAGGTGTTACCCAATCAGCTGCAACAAGTTTGTAAGCACAACGGCGTTAAAAAGGCAGGAAAATGCAGTGCGCTTGCTTACACAACAGGGTGTTCAGGAGAGCACCGCTTCCGTTGAAAAAACCTATATACATTGTTAATGTGTCCCATGGGTATTGCATGAGTATTTTATTGTATTTTGATATTTTAAGCACATTTTGCTGATAACAACCTACTTCTGGACTTGAGTAGGGTTTTGAATACAGGACCTTTACTTTTAATGGAGCATTTTTTCATTGTTGTAGTGGTACTTTTGCTTAAGTAGAGGCTCTGAATACTTAACTGAATACTTTTACATAGGCTAGTGTTATTTTCATCAATAAACGTAACAGTTGTGCAGAGACAATCACATGTTGTTGTTTTTTCCATAACTGATGTTATTTTTTATTGTCCTGGTTGCAGTATTACATGCCAGATATGATTTGATGAAGAGTTTGATGTTTTATATGAGGTAATAACATAAATACATTCAATTCTTAGCTTAATTACTGACAGGTGCAATGATATGGATGCATGTGAAGCAAACACCAAACATAAATCATTCTGCACACGGGACCAGAAGCATATAGACGTCTGCTGAAGAATAAAGCAGCAAAAAAATGTTTCCAGCTGATGTATTAGTGCCACCCACTGGTTAATTCCAGCTAACAGCATTCCTCTGTAGACAAAGAACTCAGTGGGAGCCACAGCTGTGATTCCCATGATTATTTATAAACCCTCTGCAAATACAAATGGATTTATAATCAGTTTAAAATCACTTGTTACATCGGGGCCCCAGGATGCGTTTCATGAAGTGAGAAGCATGAAGCGCTGACGCCTGAATAAGTGATGTCATTATGTTTCGCTGCACCAGTAGTGTAAAAGACGTGTGTAGCTGGCAAAACAATCTCATCTCAAGGTCTATTTAGTAGCTGTCCTGGAGCTTTCGATTATATTCTGAGTTATATACACTATGTGTTAGAAAAAGGCCAGAATATGAACTTAACTTTGAATGGGATTTCACTAAACCAGCAGTCCATTATTGTCAGTGAAGCAGATTTAGATTTTAATTAAGGGTTTTTATTCCAAGACTACTGAACTTTCACACTGGGAACGAGAAAAAATCGTCTTCATTCCCCTTTACGTGCTTGAAGGTGGTTCTCAGTTGCATGCGACAGACAAGGGGGAATAAGAATAGAGTAATTCATGTATTACCTACTCTTTACAATCCAAAGCCAAGACAATGTATTACATCTGCGGGGCAAATAGTGTTCGTGATGGATAAGAAGCCTGCAGTACAAAGCCTATTTAATAAAACTCGACATTGTCACTGGTTTCAATATAATACCATTGCATTGAATTTCTGTTTACAAAACAGTGCAACAACAGTGGTGTGAAAATCCAAATCGAACATGTTGTATTGTTGTGCGAGCATGTGCTTGGACCGGGGTCAGAGGAGGGGGAAGGTGGGAAATATGGGGGTTGGAGAGGGAAGAGGGTTACAATGGAAAGTTCTCTTATTTAAAACACAAAGCAGAAAGATGCGTTTACTGTACAGGAAAGAAGGGGGGGCCGGGGTGGAGAGACTGCTTGACGCCTACGTGACTCACTGAGTGGACCTGACAAGAAAAGAAAAGGGCCAGGGAGACGAGAAAAAAGTCCTGAAACATTTAGCTTTACTCCCGTTTGATGCTGTTCGCAATAACAGCTGTAGCTCTAGGAATTGTCATTTTTATCCAGATTATTTCTCGCATAGCAATGGCAAGTGCTTTGAAGATTTTGTCTTATTTGGGGCAATAAATCTACTCGAGTGAATTGCGCTGCACCTTAACCTCTGAGAACGTGAACAGAAGAGTGGAAGAGCTCCGGCAAGAGTGTTTTGTTTGTCTCAACTTTGGAGAGGTAGGTGAATCCCACTCTAGGGCTTTTTGATGTGGATAACTTCAAGGTAAAAAGCAAAGGGAATTCCAGGTTATATTTAATTCATGCAGGTTGGGTTGTGTTCATGCGCTGCTATCAGTGTTTCCTCTCTCTGTGTGTTTTTGTTGTAGCAGTTGTGCTTGAGGGGGTTCATTTTAGTTTTGGCAGTGGAGCCGTCCCTATTTTGTTCCAAGTTCTGATTCAGTCTGCAGTGCCAATACTGTTGTTCTTTGGATACTTCACAAACAAATTAAGGAAAAAAAGAATACCCTAAACAGTTGGACTACATTTTTTGAGGAGAGGAACATGCTTCTTTAATTGTTTTTTGCTCTCATTTTAATTTCACATTTTCTCTGGAGGCGTTGTTATTATTCTTGCTGTAGTGGCACCCCTGCTGCATAAGTACAGAGGAAATGGTGTGCTGTTGCTGAGGTCACAGACAAATTCCTCTCTCTGTTCTCTCTCCACATCAGCAGGCGTTATGGATCTGCAGTGTTGCCTGTGCTGGAGAGTTGCCCTCTTTCTCCTGAGTAAGACTTTTTGTTGTCACCACCATCTTTCTGTTTAAAAACTTGGTTGAAACTGCAGGAGGAAAAACAAAGCATTTTCTACTATGCTCCCTCATTTTTAATGTTTTCCTTTGTGCAAGACAAGACAGCAGCATTCTTTTATTCTCTGAGAACACAAAGAAAGATCACAGCAGTGTTGACAGAAATGCAAAAGAACTCTTGTAAACTGTCTTTTGCATTAATACATTTGCACATTTGCATTATATATATCTCCTTTGATCCTTTTCCTATCAAGTTAAGGAAGGTGATTAATACTTCTTGTGGTAAATGCACAGCAACTTATCAGGTCCACTGCAGTTTTGACACAGATTTTAGGATCTTGATGTGGTTTGATGGATCACATTATGCAAGGCTGTCATGTGCTATAAATCACAGCTTGACATTGTTTGACAGAAAGCAGCTATACATATTCATAATGTACATGTTGAGGACGAAGATGAAGCATTATGCCATTGTTTGTTTTATTAGCTTCCCATTCTGCCCAAACAATGCAAACCCTTCAAAAAGGTCAAAACTAATGAATATGAAATGCTGTAGGTCATACTGGTCATCTGAATAGAATAACAAACTACATGTAAGTTGAAGCATTATTCTGATGAGCATCCAAAGACAAATGGTCCAATCTCTGTCCTCAGTGCCATGTGGGCTCCAGTGTATGTCAGTGCACATCCTCAATGAGGAGCCCGTGCATGTAATCCCTGGCTCCAGTCTGGTTTTGAAAGCTCACATCGAGCAGGGACCATTGGAAGACGTGTCCGTGGTAACCTGGGAACGGGAGCCCGAAACTGGAATCTCTCCAGAGACAGTGACACTGGCCACGTGCCCTGGCAGAAGCCTCAAGTGTGCTGGTACAAGGCCAAACGTCCGTGTGAACATGGAGCAGCAGGAGACGACACTTCAGATTAATGGATACAGCAGCTCGGACAGTGGCATATACGCCGTGACTGTGACGGATCACACAGGGGCCAAGACCACTGCACACTGCATTGTCAGGATATATGGTACAGTATGATTTGCACTATGTGAAGAAATTTATTGTGAGGTCTGTGGTTATCATTATTGAGACTGCTGAAACAATTTGACAACTGACTAAAAATTAATCAACAATTTAGATTTTTTTAAACAACACCATGCCACCCCTTTAACAAGGGGTGGCATGGTGGTGCGGTGGTTAGCACTGTTCCCTCACAGCAAGAAGGTTGTGGGTTCAAACCCCGGTTGCCCCGGCCTTTCTGTGTGGAGTTTGCATGTTCTCTGCGTGGGTTCTCTCCAGGTGCTCCGGCTTCCTCCCACCATCCAAAGACATGCAGGCTAAGTTAATTGGTGTTTCCCAAATTGTCTTTAGGTGTGAGTGGTTGTTTGTCTGTATGTGGCCCTGCGATATACTAGCGACCTGTCCAGGGTGTATCCCGCCTTTCACCCAATGTCAGCTGGGATAGGCTCCAGCCCCCCCGCGACCCTGTACGCAGCATAAGTGGTTGACGATGGATGGATGGATCTTTAACAAGCAACAACACTGCTACAACACGGCCCTGGCATGTGAGGCAACAACCTTGAATGCCTTTTTTTATTTGTCAGATTGAAATGGCCAATTAATACTTATCTGCGTTGACTCTACACACCACTATGCATGTTCGTTAGCGTTTGTGCGTTGCTTTCTGTGTTATTACACCACCAAAACACTCTTTAGGTGGTGGGGTGTCTATGTTCCACTGTGTTGTGTTTTTCTTCACTGCTGTTTTGAGTTTAACCACTGTTGTTGGTGTAGGGTACTATAAACAATGGCGACTGAAACTGAGCAAAAATACAGTATGTTGGAGTTGGAGCTGACTGATGTTGAACAGCAATTACTTTTAGTGAAATTACTAAAACAAAGAAACAAGAAAAAGTGTGGCCTGAATTTGAAAATGGCAGCAAAGAAGGACAAGCGGGAAATGTGTAGGAGGAAATGAATGCTATCAAGCCAATTCCAACACTATTCTTGTGCACTGCATTGCTGCAGTGTCTAGTACTTTTGGGAAGGTGCGCATCAGGCTACGGCATGGGGTATGGCACTAACTACGACATAGATTTAAGTATAAATTGGCCCCTTCTGGCACTGAGGATAACAACACAAGGCTCATATTCAGAAATAAAGAGAAATTTCCACAGTTCCAATAGAATAATCCATTATTAAGGTAGAGTTAATCTAATTGTTACATAGCCTACACCAAATATTTTACAAATACTAACCCGTCCAAGAGCAGTAATGTGACTTGTGTTTGTCCCTTCCCTTCTATCAGACCTCTCCAAGAAGGAAAAGCTACCCCAATGTTGCTGTAGCCTATAGCTAAAGAGCCATGTGGATAGAGAAAAATTTGAGTCATCTCCGTTTAATTTCAGTTCAAGTGGTATTATTGGCATGACTGCTTACACTGGATGATATGGGCAAAAAATTTATCATGATAAAAAAATTTCAGAACATTCATTATTGATGATTATCACACTAAATGTCAAAGAATTATTTCTTTCAAGTTTAAAGGCTGATTTTTGCTCCTGAGTGAAAATTGAAGAATCCAGATGGTTGTTTGTGTTGTTAAACTTTTCTTTATGGTCAGAACGTGACAAACACTTGATGCCAAACAGTGGTTCACTTCACAAATCTGAGTTAGAACATTCAAAACTATTATGATAAAATCTTTTTTGAAAAAAACTATGATTAGTAAATATTTTTTCAAGTCCCTTTTCCTCAACAAAATAAATATATCCTAATAGAAAAATTAAGAGCTAATTTGTTTGTGATTCAAGTGAATTAAATCAAACATTTATTGACAATATATTGAACAGGAAAATTATGTTGCGATAATTATCATTATTGATTTATTGCCCAGCCCTACTTACACTATAATGTTGCCAAAGAATATTAACACAACTATACAAACATATTAAACAAAATAAAACAATAAATCATTCTTAATAATAAACATTCTCTCTAACAAACCATTTTTTTAAAGCAATGGCAGATCGGGGAGTTCTCTACATGGCTCTGGGTTGCTCTCCCATTCAGCTCTGGCACACCAATCATTGATGGTTGACATAAAACGCATCATTAACGTTGCTCCGGAGCAGGAACGTCACCACAGACACCAGATTTAAGAACTCCAGAATACTGCAAAACACAGAGAGATGTGTCTGGCCGTGAAGTGCTTATTCAGCATTGTGTGAACTCGTTTGGCAAGGGCTTGAATTTAACAGACTTCATTTGAAATGTAAAAGTCCCACACTCTAGCCTCAAGTTAGTCATTAAATAAAAATGATCAACGTTTGAAGGTTCCAGTTTCTCCAGTTTGAGGTTTTATTCAGTCTCATTTCATTTTAATTCCTGCCATCGACAAAACAATCTCACCTAAAGGTCCATTTAGTAGCTTTAAATTATATTAAAAAATTTATCAACAGATGCCCAGTTGTTATGTGATTGTAGATTTTCAAATTTTCTTTTTTTTCCTGAGCACTTTTCATATAAGTTGGCTTAAAAGGTTATTTTTGACATTGGAAACAACAATCTCTATTGAATTCCCTTTGGCCTTGACAATTTTTCAGACAAAATATAAGAAGACACACATGAGCTGTCTGAAATTGGGATTTTCATTTGTTCTTATGTTCTTATTTAGTCTAGACTAAACAATTGATTAATTGCAAAAATATGATTAAAATAATAGATGCAGCCCTAATAACAAATGATTGCATCAATCATATAGGCAGGATAAAGCTCATAAATGTGGAGGTTGGAGCTGTTAGAGGCTGCCAACAAGCCAGCTAATAGCTGAAGCATAAATACTGTCTTCCTTTAATATTTTGAAAAGCTTACAGAGTCAGTTTATGTGGAAAGTCGGTCTTATATAAATCTATAAATAAAGGGTAATGATATGAAAGTGGAAATATTTTCAGTACTCTTCAACTGACTGTCCTGGCCTTTCTAGTGTTAACTCCAACAATTACCAACAGTATAATGAATGTGTTTTAATTTCACGCCAGCATGCATTGTTTCTTTCTGATAGTGGATATCTCATTTAATAATTAAACACTTTAAAATTTGCCCATAGGCAAGGTTTCTGTGCTTCTAGAATGATTCTGGTGTCGTCATAGCTTTCTAGTTTTCTGTCAACGCTTCTTTACTTTTACTCTCATCCGTCTGCTCTAACAGTATCAATTCATCAGCTCCACTCTTCTCTACATCTGTTCTCTCAGCTCCCAGGGTTTTCCATCATCCCATTCTCAGACATTATGCCTCACTCTCCAGTCTCATTATTGTCTCTGAAACTGAGCCAGTTTCTCCTGACAGCATTAAACGTCTCTCATGATTCTTTGTGTTAGACCCTCTTGGACAGCCATGTGCCATTATTCTTATTTTATAACAGATAAATGCCCACGGCTGAACACTACATTTCCTCTTGTTTCTAGCTGGCTCAGAGTTTTTGCCTCCATCCTTATCACCTCTTTTCATTCTTACCCTCACCTACTTTCATCTGTCTTTTCAGAGGAAGTGCACCATGTCTCAGTCAGCATCAACGTGTCTCACTCCTTGCTGATTTGTAGCGAGGCCTGGGGGACCGACCCCAACTTCAGCTGGTTCCATGAGAGAGTTGCCATAACCAAGACCGTGGGGAGAGTCTCCAAAGATGGAAAAACATTGTTTGTGACCATGACTCCATTCTGTGGCCACTTCACCTGCAGGGTCAGCAACAAGATGAGCTACAGTTCTGCCACCTACACTGCAGGTACAAGTTGACACTAGATTGTCTCTCTGTTACTTAATTAATCTGCACTAATTAATATTTTTATTTGAAACATATCTCAGCTCATCGATTTGGTTTTACACCCTACAACTTTACTGTTTTAGTTCACTGTCACAGCTTCATCTTAGTTTTGTTTCCACCAGCAGGAAGCTGTTGTCAGCAAAAAGCTCGAGGAAAAAAACACTGTACACTACAAGCCCAACCTCAAATGGCAGATACACAAAGTTATTGTCTAGCTGGTGAACATAGCTGAGCATTTAGCAGTTAAAGAGACTGATATTTCCCCAAGGAGTTGATGGAGACCAATAATAGAGCTAAACAAGATGATATCGGATTTACATGGTTAGATGGCCAAACATATGACTCCAAATGAATATTAATGTTGCTTTCTAATGAGCTAATTGTAATGTTTAAGTTAGCTGACTGGATGAAAACATGGTTATGCTTCTTGATATCTTATATAGCCAGCTATTAAGTCAGCTTACTGTGTTGTGTCATGGATATTCCGAAATCCGACTCCTTTCTAACATGCCTTGTGTCTATCTTGAGCCATGTCCTGATGCACTTTGTTCTATGTATTCTATCACTGGTGGTGTTTCAGCAATAAAGGATTTTCCACAGCACAATCAATAAATCATTACTGCTACCGCTGCCACTGTTGCTAAACAGGCGAGACAAATGCAATTCTTCCTATCTGCCAAGAGGTGGGATGATCCAAAGACAGGCAGGGTATTTTAAGATACCTGCTGTTGGCTCTTGCTGTTGCAGTCAGTTTAGTGACTTTACAGACTTGTTGCAAGGGAGCTTTGTGGCCTTTTAGGGCAGCCATGTCAGATAACTTGTGTTTTTTTGTCCGTCATTGCGTGTCTTTTTCCTTGTTGACAGCACCTTGTGAGAAAGAGGACAGCGGGACAACAGTGGCTGTAGTGTGTCTCGTCCTCGTGCTGCTGTTTGGAGGAATGCTGGCATTTCTGCTGTGGAGGTAAATTAATGCACATAGACACAGGCAGGCACAGAGACAAATCTCATTTCAGGCTATGTTCAGACGATAACAGCCACATCTGACAGAAAATAAGACACTAGTAGTACCTGCCTGAAAAAGCCCCCCCGCCCGAAAAAAAGAAAATATGAGTACAAAAATGAAAACAGCAAAATGCTACACAGCTAGTATCCTCCCACACGAGAAGTGACACACATGAGGCATGGCAGGCCAGGCTGAGTCTGCTGACAAAACAATTGTCATGTTTACTTGAGCCAGTGTACAGTTTGTCACTGCTGTTTGATCTAAATTAGACACTTTGTTTCTTCTCAGGAGACACAGGCACAATAACAGAGGAGAGAGGCTGCACGAACATTTGGATGACACCATCTAAAAAACAGCCTAAGACACACTTCTGTTACTCAAAGGTCTCAGAGAGGAGAACAGGAAACGACTGGACTGTGAGGGCGGGACTTCCTGCCCTGTGAGCAGTATGACCTTACAGTGGATTGGAACAATGTGAAGAGTGAACTGCTTACTGGCAAAAGAAAATATCTAAAAATGGTTATTCAGCTTGAATTGCCAGCAATGTCTTTACACTGCATTGTGTATTTAATAAATTAATAATTTTGGAAGCTTGTATCAACTCTGCATCTTATTCAGTATGTTTTACAATTGATTTTAAATTTTGATTATTATTATTATTATTATGGCTTCCCTGATTTCATCTTATTATATTTTTTATTATATATGTGGTTAATATTTTTATTCCATGTCATGTTTTCTTAATAAAATCCCTTAACAAAATGTGAAAAAACCTCAGTGATTCAGTAGTTATTTGAATACATTTTGACAGGGTTTAAATTGTTCATAATGATGGGGTTGTAATCTCTGTTATCATTTGGCTTATTGCTATTAAATGTTGGATTAATCTCATGGCCTCACCATGTGGGTAGGTGCATAGTTATGGAGGGATATGAAACACTGTTTCAATATAAGGTTGAAGACAGGATATGGCAATTGTGAAACAATAAAATCTGTATTGGAAAACAAATTCAAGAAATAGGATAAGACATAAGCGTAAACAGTTGCACCATATTGTAAAAATGAATTAGAAACAAATAAACAGAATTTTAAAAAGTAAAGGATAGCTGTCAAATCTCATTGTGCCTCATAAAGAAAGTCCCCGAAGGAAATACATCACATTAATTAATCTACTATATTTAATATTCATTTTTATGTAAGTAAACACAGTTAGCCATAAAGTAATTTAACAGTTTCTTCGATTGCTGTATAAGGAACCCATTAACCTCAGGAAGCTACAACAATATTTGTTGGCTTGGTTAGCAGTTAACTGATCACAAGAGAGCAACTATTATTAAGAGTGCCTATAGATAATTTTCTAACAAGGGCATTTTTGAAATAGAAAGATTCAAGATGTCAATATTTTCTTGGTTACAGATCTGGTAAAATACTAAATGTACCAATGTCAGTTAAAAAAAACCTTCTCTGTCCCAAATCCAAAAATAAAGATCAAAGTGGTTAAACTTTTCAACAAAAAAATCTTAATTTTCTTTCCAGCATTAAAGGATACTTTTGGTAAATTCAGTTTTTTGTAGAATCTGTGTATATAACAGACGTCAAACTTAAATCTTTGATATATCAGTTGTTGCCTATTTAGTCTAGGTCTTATAATGTGACTTGATACATTTTAGTTCAATGTGCAGGTAATGTTAACTTTCACGATACACCCATCACATCGCATAAGAAATGAACCTTTAACACCTAGCCAGCAGTGTTATGGCTGTGCTTCATAGAGCTATTGGACCACATGGAGGAAACAGGACCAGAAAACCAAAGGTCGAAAGCAGGACAAGTTATATTGGGTGTGGGAGGAAAAAGCAATTGAACATCTGCCATGAAAGTTTAGGTGTGCCTCTGAGAGATTTAGCCAAAGATTGTTTCTGCTGCTTTCTATGCTGACAATTTGAAATATGTCAAAGAAAAGACCCTCCATTTGCAGCTACAAAAGTCCTCAGTACTGCCAAACCTTAAAACTGACACAAGAATAGTGGATATAGCTTATCGCTCCCTGAGGCTGTATCCCTCAGGTGGAAAAGACAATGATGAAATATTATGAAAATGGAATGAGAACAGTGATAGGTGTAGAATACAGATCACTCATTAGTGAAGTCAGACTGTTGTTAAGTTTCTACACACCTTCTAAATGCATCCGTCCTATATGAAACAAATGTCAGCTTCATGTGAGTCTGTAAAGTTGCAAATATAGGCAATATATAAAACATACATCACTGTGTGCTTAATATGTCTTTCAGGAGCCCTTCTGACAATACAAGCGTAAAAGGAGGGCAGGACAATCCTCAAATGGTCCCCTCACCCCTTACCCAGATCCATGCCAAAATCCCCTTGTCAAGAGTCCATTAGCACTGCTCCCATTGTATTGTTAGGCTACCCTGTGCTCCCTTGCATTCACATGCCTCCCATCAGACTACCGAAGAGGTGCAGGAGAGGCACATCCATCATGTGGAGCTGAACCTGCAAGCTGCAGAGCCTTTTCTGCAGCTGGCCAAGCTGTATGTAAAAAAACAAAAACAATGCTAAGGGATGAATCTGGTATATTCTATATTATTATTAATTTGTTTTGAGAAGAGCTAAATAAATAATGACATTTTTATTATTATTATTATTATTATTATTGTTGTTGTTGTTGTTGTTGTTGTTGTTATTATCAACAAATCCAATGATAAGACCAAGCCAACAATGAACTGATGCTTCTAGCTAATAAGTATTGTCTGTGCAGTCAAAAACTCATATAGCTTATTCTTCTGTGCCTTAGAGGTCCATTGTTGACCAAAAACTACTAAAAACATATTACATATTTGCACATAGTTCTTCATTATGATGAACACAGCTATTGTAGTTTAATTTAAGTCTCTCAGTTATGCACCATCCTGCTGCTGCAAAAATGTGTGGTCAAAAATAGGCAACAAATACAGTATTAATTCCCGATGACTACTGAAATGTTCGCTAAAAGCTCAGCAATCAATAAGTATTATATATTCATGACACATTTTTAAAGATTTTTTAATTTTAAGTAAGAACAAGTGGGCTTAGGGTGAGAATGTCGGAAATTTTGGATGTATGGACAGATGGACTTGTTGTATTGATCTTTTCATTTGTTGGATTTGTTGACAATAACAAAAAATAGAATATCTCCAGTCTCATCCTTCTTCTTCTATCCCCTACAATTATCATGTGTTGACTGCACTTTTTTGGTTTGATTTTACTTTTTGTTAACTCTTCCTTCCCTAGGTATTTACCCATTGATGTGATATGTACTATGAACTCTTACTAGTATTTATTGCTGCTCTTACTAGTATGCATTGGTGTAGATCTGTATTTGATGCTCTGTTGATGCTTGTATGTTGTTCCTCAAATGTGAGTCGCTTTGGATAAAAGCATCTGCCAAATGAATAAATTTAAATGTAATGTAACAACAGCATGCTAACATGGACCCAATGACTGTACTGACCCGATGAAGATGCTAGATGTATTCATCTTCTAGGCATGAAGGTCTGTGCAAAATAATGTTCATCCATCCATCGTCAATCACTTATCCTGCGTACAGGGTCGCAGGGATAATAATAATGTGATATAAGTTAACTGCCTTGGCTGAGAAAAGACTGGAGTGGGTACTTCTCTATAATATATTTTCACAATATGTCCATCAAAATTGAAATTGCAAATAATCAAATTAATTATAGAGACATTGCCAGACCCTGAGGACTGACAAGTGTACAATACCTGAAGGATGGCTGGGAAGGACTAACTAGAATAGTCCATCATAATTCATGCAGTCCATAAAATAGAAAAGACTGCCTGGTGATCCCTGACAGCTCGATATTATCTTATCACCATCTCTGCACACAGTGGTGGACACACACACACAAGCTGATTCAGATTCTTGTTTGGGAGCTGCATTGTACTCTGGAGCTGTAAAGAGCGGTGCGCTGATCCATGAGACAACCATGAGAAACATCAACGACCAGTCTTTCCTCTATTGACTCCCAATTATTCAACATCTCTCTGTGCATTCCAGCTGTGTTATTCTTATCAGAGCTGGATTTCCTTGCCAGAACTATATGTATTCATGTTTATACATAGGGACCAGTGAAGGGCTAACAAAAGGAGAATGGGTGGTCTGGTTTAGAGAACAACATGACCAGCTATTTATAGTCAAGAGAATAATACTTAGTCATTTCACAATCCATGCATGTTGTTATGATCTTCTTTGATCTTCTTTCTTTATTTGCTGTCTTGCCAAGAGTTGAGATGAGAAGATGAGCTGAAGATGAGAAGAAGATGAGAAGACTGATACCACTCTCATATTTGTAGTAAATATGAAGCTACCAGGAGGCAGTTAATTTAGCTTAGCTTAGCATAATTACTGGAAACAGGAAAACAGCTAACCTGGCTCTGCACAAAACCCCCTGTAAACCACAAAAACTTTCGTTATTGAGGATAAAGAAACAAGATATATTGTGTTAATTATATATTATATTTTGTTTATATTTACACAGAGCCAGGCTTGCCTTTTGCAGTTTTTTTTTCGTTATAGCTAACCAGCTGCCAGTGTTTCTCGTTTTGGCTGACAAATGTAGCCCAGTTAGAACCTGGAACCTGTCAGATCATCATAAAAGTAGGTCAGTTTTTAAATTTCATTAGGGAGAGAGGTTTTGATTGTGTTGTGTTGTCTTCACTGCCTAATCTGGCAACAGCTGTTGGCTATGACTAGACAAACACAGGAGTAGTATTGATCTTCTCATCAAACTTGCAGCAAAAAAGTGTATTTACCAAAATGTCGACTTACTCCATAAGTGATTGTCATTTTGGTTCAAATTTTAAAAAAAGATGTCAATGAAGTTTAATCAAATTGCATTAAAATTTGGATTACTTCATCACTTCCCAGAAACCTTTAAAAAAGAGGCAAATATTTACAAACTATGCTCATATACACAAAGATTGTGATAATTAGCAGATACCAAGTCCTGTGCTGGGATGGTCTTCAGGAGCTGGTGGATCTTCTTTTGCATGTTGACATCTGTGATAATTCCCTGCACCACCAAGTCAATTGTATTTTTTGATGTAAAAATTAAAATACAAAAATAAGCACTTTGGCAATTGTGATGTCAAGCCTGTTCTTTTCCATAAGTCTACATTTCTACACATCCTTCTGTCTTTCTGGGCCTCTTGTTTCTAATTCAGCCCTCATTGTGACTGTCAGATACCTGACCTCAGGCCTACCAAAACACACGCACCCATCTTATTGTACATTCCTTCCTTCTTTATCTTGGTGAACTGCTCCCACTCCTGGTGAGACGTAAAACTGCAGGGATGTTAATTGAGGCCATTTATACTCGTAAGACAAAGAAGACGGACAGAACACATATTCAGTAAATTCAGCATTTTAAAGAGAACAATCATGACACCAGATCGCAGGATAGGTTAGCTTTAAAAGCTTCTCATACCAATTGATTGTTTTAATGAAAAGGTTTGACTCTTCTCAGTGTATATGTGAATATATAATATATGTGAATTGTTTTCAGGTCTTTCTTTCTGTGAAACAGATCTTGAGCCCAAGGAGACTCATGTTCAAATCACTAATCACAACCCATCACTTCCGAATAGCTTTTAATGGATGGACTTTTTCATTCACTCTTGTGTGTTGCATTTATACATGTATATTTTAATGTTCTTCTTTTAAATCTATGTATTTTAACTTATGTGAAGTGTCTTTGAGAACCATGAAAAGTGGTCCATAAAATGTGTTGTTATCAACCAGTATTTACTAAGTCAGCTCAGAGCCCACTTATGATAAAGCCTCTTCACAGAAACGTTCTGTTTTGTATGTCCCACAACATGTCAGATTAATTCATATTGAAATATACAGTATTTTCTAGTAATCTAACACATAACCTATTGAAACATCAAAATATAATTTTTTAACTGCTAACAGAAGTCAGTCAGTTGTTGCATTCCTCTGTAAACCTTGACAGTGGATATTGGATGAGGTAACCTCATTATACATTCTGTTGAAATACAGTTTAGTTCAGCTGGACCTTAGCATATCTGTTTCAAACCCGTGCAAGTTCTGTTTTAGCTGGCCTTGCTGTCTAAAAAGCAGCCAAGCTTAGTGAGATGCCAAGTAAAAGAGCAAGGGCCTAAGCTTCTCATTTTATACAAAACTTTTTTTTCTTACAGGAGGCCCATCAGTATCCTTGATGGGTTTTTTAAAAACCCAAAAATGAACAATCTGCAGCACATCTTCAAAAGAACAAAACATAAATGCTGCAACTAACAAATACACACAAACTCGAGCAGGGCGCTCCTGCTGTATTTCTCCAAAAACTTCCTTTTATAGCTACTAGGTCAAGGTGTTACAGATGCAGCTAATCACCATTAGTTAATCAAGAAAACCTGCAGAGATGTAAGCAAGAAACACAAGAGAGAAAGAAAAAAACAGAGCAAATGAGCACCAGCATATGTAACAGTGTTTGTGTAATTTTGGAAATTAAAGTTTTCAGTTAAAACAACCTTCAATAAGAAGAATCTCATTCAGTTTTATGAGAGACACACGTGCAGTTTAGGCAGTGGCTATCAGACTTGTTTGTATATTAAGTTGCCTTGTGCCTAAAAATGGTGATTCAGTGCTGTATTAAAGATGACACATACTTGCAGATGGAATTTATTTAATTAGAACCATTCATGTGGCTGCTTTGGTAATTATGATAAAGCATTGCCTGCCTGAATTGCTGTTGCATCAATAGTTTACTTAGTAAAATGATGTAATGTGGCAAGGGACATGACTGAAAGACTTTTAAAGGGATCTGCCAGTTAATTCAAACCTCAGTCAAAACAGCAGCAGAGCTTTTCCTCATTCTTTGGTGACTGTGGTTGACACATTCCAGCCTGATTTACCTATTTATCCTATGCTCTTTTATACGATAGAATGTTTGAACAAGTTGTCAAAATCTGCCAAAGTAGCTGTGAGAGCTGACAAATGTGACAGCCGACAGCCAGAACCAAATATTTGCTGGCATTTCACATGATATACAAAATTGCTTAACATCTGACAGTGATAATCTGATCAACATCTTTGTATCAACAATGGGAAACATTTGCGTGAGTAATTGTAGTGATGAATCCACTCAGAACTAACAATGGATTCTGCAGTTCCCCTCAGAGCTAAAGAGTATTATAGTATCTATCAGCAAATTTGATTTTACAATCCATAACTTAAAGTGTCAATTTTGAAGATATTCATTTAAATACATTTCTGTTATTAACTTACTATCTATTGCCAAATGATAACATTATGGTGAATACTTTCATCAGTGGGCCAGTATTTCATCAATATTTACATATTTGCATTATAGTGAAGTGGGCGTCTGTGAAGACATTCTGTCAGTTAAAAAGCTCTAAAAATCCACTTTGCACTTTCTGTCAAGCGCCAAAGGGCAGATAGACAAAGTTAGCAACTACCTGCTGAACACAGTGAAGCATCTACCTACTAAAAAGAGTTCAATATTTCCGTTGAGGCCTTGTGTCATTTGTGACCTTAGTCACTTGCTTTCCCTCAATAATCTTAACAGGAAGAGTAATTTTTTTACCTGTTATTTGTTAGCTATTGGTTTGTGATGTATGTGACTTTACACATGTCTAGTGTGCCGCTCTGCTCAGCTCTTCTTTTTTTTTTTTACATAAGGAACATAATGTAACTGAATTACAGTCATTTATGAATTGCCAACAAAGCTAAAAGGAGAGATCTGACTGATTTACAATTTAGGACATTGTTATGAAAGTGTTATGTTTACAGTTCATTCTGTTGCTCCAAAGCCCTAAAAAAAGACTTATGAAAGTGCTGTAATTGGTCTTTGTGGGTTGTTACTTTAGGATTAGCATTAAACCCATAGCAAGACAAAACTATGACAGCTGCATTTAGGCACGCAAAGGGATTCTTGTTTGACAGTGGTTTTCCCCCGAATTTAAATGATGTACTGAAATTAACACCAACATTTTGTCAGTTGGATGAAGCTGGGTGCAGGGGGACCGAGCTGTTTATGACAGTTCGGATGTGAACATAATCACTGTTGAGTCCCAGCTTGCAGATCATCTGGTTTCTCACAGGGCATCAATCTCTCCATGTTTTTAATGATGCTCATGCAGCAATGATCGTTTGCTGTTGGTTATGATTCTCTCATTGTGCTGTGCTGTAGATTAATGCATCCCTAGTTTCTTGCTAAATTCCTAAAGTGAAGAAACAGACGGTTTTACAGAAAAAAAACCAAAAAACAGGTTTAATGCTGCTTCCATTGAGTTAATTAGTAAACTATACTGATACAAGTGGACATGAATCCAGGACTCACAACAATTCCCCACTTCAAAAATACTATACAATTTACTCATTGTGAGCAATTTTAGCACTTATATAATCTAAAAAATGTAATGTAAATGGACACTGACCAAACTCAGACTGTCAAATTAAAATTCTAAAATTCACAAAAGATTGTTTCTAGTGATTTGTAATTTAAGGAAAATTCCAGTTACTGCAAGGGAGTTAATCATATTAACTGATGTCTGAGGCCACACTAGGTATGTGCATAGGGGATTAAAACCTAGAAATAAAAAAATAATTAATGTTAAAGACCTATAAAATACAGGTGTGATTCTTCCTCTAAGTGTGAATTTCAGAATCTGCATAGCATTGGGTGTACTTATCCATTTTGCCACACAAGTCCACACAGGTGGTCTCGGTTATTGCAGCTAATTAAATCTCAGACTTACGGGGAATTATGTAAAATCCAACTTCATGTACTAACCAGAATAACAGGTACAAGTTGTCCTGCTCAGGTATCACAAAGGGAAGGACATGTTTATCAATGACAGTTTTTACACATCAGCACAGTGGAAGAGGTCAAATCAGGTAAAATAAGTGAAAACACCTGTATAAGTTTGCCATACCCCCCAATTATTTAGCAGTTGTTGACTACTCTCAATGGTTGCCTGTTTGGATCTGGTCCTCTCCACCTTCACTTTTTGAATGCTGTGTGTGCGTGCATAGTGAAACCTCTAAACAGTTAAACCTTTTTAAACAGTATACCTATTGACAGTCAGTAGTAACTTGTTCTGCTCTCCTGTTGTTAAATTGTGTGTTGAAATCCACATATCCATCCTCATTTAGGGACCATGTCAAAGAATTTTCATATTTCTTTATTTTATTTTATACAAACATTCATGGTCCGCAGATGGGAAATCCTAATGAAGTTGCTGATCCTGACTTTTCTTCTAATGCCATCATTAACGTCAACATGACTTTAATTTATGACCAAATCCCCGCAAAACAAATGGAATTACCATCAGATGTACATTATGTTTATTACTATAAGTAGAAAATATTTGCATATAATGCGATGCACTAAAGATTATGATCATGTTTAACATTATCACTGTGTTCCAAGTCCCAAAATCCATACTAGGCCTACATAGTGACTCTAAGCAGGTCTTTAGTGTGTTCACAGAAAAGTCACAAATTAAAGTATCCTCTAAGGAAACAGCATGCCTACTAAATACAAAGAAGGAGCTGCACAGCTGGAAAAAATTAGAATAAATTTCAGGTGGTGGTGAAATTGCTCCAAAACAAAGAAATACGTTGCTGACAGTTGATTGACAACCCACAACCACACACACACACACATTATATCAGTTCTTGTTAGTACTTAGTTTAAAGCGGTTCAGTAAGATTTTTGTATACTGCTAAAAGAATATACTCTAATAATTGGTGTTATACATACTGTGTATAATTAGTATGTGGTATGGAATTAAGATAATGTATACCTGCTAAACATCAGCATGTTCATAGTCATTCATTATCATGGTGAGCATATTAGCATGCTGATGTTAGCATTTAGCTGAAAGCAAAGTGCAGCCTCAGACCTGCTGTAATGAAGGGTTTTTAAAAAATGACATTTAATTGAAATATCATTGTCCTGATCTTCAGTTTAAGTTATTTCCGCTGGATGTGAACTTCTAAGACAAACACCAGTAAAAGCAAGAGCCAGGTCTCAGACTATATCCATAGAACAGTGACTGAACTTTACACAGTATGATTGATATCTTGAATGTATTCATAAATATTTGGTTACTATCAGCTTATTCTCATAACCTGAAACATTTCCTACAGTCTCACTTTATGGGTTATTCATACAAAACTACTTTTATTTATATTTCCAACACTATCTCATCAAGACAACCAAGGTAAAGCAAAGCATTTTATTGCAAGTATTAGTCAAAGATACACTTCAAACTGAAGCAAAGCAACACTAAAAAGGCCAAAAACCTATAAGAGAGAGTAACAAAAGAAAGACATTTAAAACTGAAAGGAATAGAGCTGTTGGTACAACAGAGCCTTTGCAACATTCAGAGAGGCTTAGACATGGATCATCTGGTGGTGACAGTTCACTGTTCAACGTGTACATCCGTTTGCTGGTGCCTCACTCAGAGGTATCAGTGCCCAAGATCTAGTTAGTTTGAATCAAAACTGACAAGAGAGTGATGCTACATTGACAAAATCATGACAATCAGAACAATCAGTGTGCACAGATTTTTTTTTAATCCACGGCCACTGTCAAAGATCTGTCTTCAAAACCACTATGTGTATACAAGGGAAAAACGGCATCTGGAGCCTAATCTCTATTGCAATATTTGGTTCAAAGTCATTATTGGAATGCAAATGGGATGAAAACAGGTTAAACATCTGATAGCCATGGGAGTAAACATCACAGGAAACATGTATTAAACCAAAATTATTAAAATAAGGACAGAGGGCTTATATAGTTTGGAACATGATGGATAATACTCAAAAGCTCCATGTCTCTGATCCTCTGGTAGGGTGAGGGACAACCAACATAAAAAAAAGAAAAGAACAGCAATTCATCCCAACACAATTCATCCTTGGTTCATTATACAGGCACAGGTCTCTGTAATCCAGCACTCTGTGGAACCTCCTGGTTCCTGTCAGGCCCGGGGTCAAACTGTATCTGAAAATACTGTTCTTTGGATTTGACATCAATGACAAGCAAGCTTACACACACAGGGGAGTGTATAAAAGTCAAATAAGCATATGTTTTCATGTCATTCAGAATTTATATGATAATATCTGAAGTGTCCTGAGGCAGTAAGCACTGCTCATCTGGTGAAAACAAACACCAAGAACTGATTCCAAATGCCGTTCGACACAGAGACCTGGTTTCTGTTCCGACATCAGTACAAGTGGGACAGAGCGATTTTTGAACACTTACACTTGTTCGTAAATCAGAGTTCACTAAGTTTGGTAGCAATGCTAGTGGTTTATATGAGAAATGAGAAGAGATGAGGATGCCGGTTGGGAAATCAGGGCAGATCAAGTATGTAGGCATGTTTTCTTGGTAGGCCACCTGACATAGGCATGGCAAAGTCACATACAAGTCTGACCATTACATAAAAACGCACTTAAGGCTGAGGCATGTCTTTTCTTGTAGAATGAGACCTGTTCCTGCTGTAAAATGTTCTGGCACAAGGAGACAATTTAAGAGGAAAGAAGCAACGCCTACACCAAAATTTCACCATGATCAAAGAGTTCTGCCATTCTGACTTATTTCCTTGCTTTCCCACGGGACTTTTTGATTTTACGCTCTCCCACCTGCCCTTTACTGGCTCGGGAAATTTACAAGCCTAATGTACCAATTAGCAGCTTGGGATGAAAAAAAGTCAGCTATTCGACACTCAAGTCAGTGTGGTTTAGAAATGGTTCCCTTCGTCAGAGATGAGCTGCAACATGTGGGGGTTGGCATTCGGCCTTCTTTGGTGGTAAAAGAAGACTGGAGGGTAAATATGAGTAAATGAGGAGGGACAGTTGACCTATAAATATCAACCAGAACAGGATATACGACTCTGTATCACCAGGTCAAATCCACCTCATTCCCTTCCTCTACCTCACACCCCCCTCCATATTGTTGTGCTTGCATGTCTAAGAGAATAAGGCGTCAACATGGAGGGGGAGGGGCTAAAGGCCTCATGCTCCTGGCTCCGCCCCCACCATGCTGCAATATGATGCGGAGACTCCAGCCGCTTGAACGCACACTCTCAATAAATACACCATAAAATATTCCGCATATATATTTCATATATAAATTTAAAGAACAACACATTTAAATAGGACAACAAAATAAAAGTCGGCTCAAGAGCAATTTTTCAAAATTGGATTAATGTTAAGACAAAACAGAATATTTTTACAGTTATACATATACTCTAAAATAGTTACTGTATAAGAATATCGCAATCAGGCATTACTCAAGCATTATATGTCATAATAAAAGCAATTTGCAGTTTTCTTTCATGTAGTATAACATATGCAGCATACCAAGGTAAGTGAGGTGCAGTGTTTTTAGAGATCTCTTGTAATAGAAATATTTCACCCCCTGGACTGAAAAGGTACCCACGGAACTACAGACCACCCTTGGTTGTCAGTCGGCACCCTATAAAGGCTCAAGACAAGGACACTGCTGGGCAAAAATTCCCTCCATCAGGGACAAGACACATGGCAGGGCATTGCACTAAGAGGAAAGAGCGCCATGGGCTGCTACTAGGGCTGGGCATCGTGAGAACGATTTCAATACTGATATTGGTATATTTTGATTGGTTCTTGTAAATTTCATCTCAATTTGAAATGAAACTTGAATGAAAGCATAATTCATTATGCAAAAGACTAAAATATTTTCATTCATGCTTTTTCGTCTTGGCTTTTCAAGAACTTTTAGATCCTTAGACTTTTGTTGATTCACTTAAAATGTCCTTCAAGAAGAAACACTGACTTCTTAGTGCAAGAATCTGCTATTGTAAAAACAGTTTGGGATGCTTTAAAATGTTGCTGCTAAAATCTGGGAGGTACTGATATCATGTTTTGACACCCAGCCCTAGCTGTAACAAAGTGTCGAGTGGCAGTTCCAGAAGGAAACCCACCACCCGAGAGCAGGCTGGCTCAACAGAGCCACCAACAAAGTCACAAGAGCATGAGGCACACTTTTAACAACAGACTGCTTTGTTTGGTAACACACATCCCTTCGACTCCTCGTTTACACTGAGGTTTGGATCCTCTCCTTCTCCTGTTCAGGAGCAAGAAGGGGAATGGAGGGACAGATCAAAAACCTCTTGACTATGTGTCTCAGTGAGGGTGGCAGTCTCTAAAGTGCTGTGCTATGTTTGTTATTAGTGGACTGGGCTGTGTCACACCACACAGTGTCAGCTAAGACCCCCCCCAAACGCACATTCCACTGTACCAACGACACCATTGGTCCAAGACATTAAATGCACTAGGAAGCGAAAGCTCAACCACGACCATATACTTGGCATATATCCTATTTCTATGTAGGTTTAATATCTAAATACATGAAACTAAAAAACAATTGTGTACAGTGAGTGTGTGTAAGTGCAGCCACTTCCTGCCTTGCAATGTGTCCTTGAAAAGGAGATTCTACTTGTTTTGATTTTTACATTTTATCTTTCAATTTACAGCACCATCAAGAGGAAAGGCACTTTCTGTGGACTTTTCTCACTCCGTTGCTACCTTCCACTTCAAATAGTGAGCAACCAAAATCAGGGATATTGATCGATTACTCAAAATGGAATACACATTTACTTCCATTTAAAAAGGGAGAGACTGACCTTTTTTAAATTAATTTGGCTATTTTTCTTCACCAGACAGAGTTTGTGGGTAAGATGTTTGTTCTTCATCTTCCATAAAAAGACTTGTCTGTTTTGTTGTATTGTTCGGAAATCACTGCTAGCTGCAGGCTGTGAGCTGCGTGTAGCCTTTTATTTTAGTTAAGTCATTTTAATAGAACTGGAAGGACAAACAAGTCTATTCCCCTGTCGTGTAACACAGATGTCTGTTGAGGAAAAACTGACCAAATAAATTATGTCTTATCACGTATCCCTTCAGGCGTTCACTTCCACAGCCCCAAATGGTCTTGCTCATGTTGTGTCACTTCTCTACTAGCTAATATTTGCAAAGCGGAGCTGATGACATTTCAGTTGTAAGCGAGGCAAACACATCTGCTATGTAAACATGTGTTCAACTGCCCTCAAGAGTGTACTTTATACACAAACTGAGCATCCATTACAGATAGCAGAGATAGTAAGTTATTAATGGATTCTAAGTCTCCAATCAACCTCCAGACTTGTTCAACTTCCAATATACCCTGCCGCATAGATATAATTTCTCAGCTTTGATTCCTTCCAAATCCCACGTACTTGAATAACAGAACACACTATATCTTACTGACTGGACCCCACTATTGTCCTTCAGCTCTAGTCTTTAGTATGCCTCCCAGGGGGATCGGATAGGATTGTACGGCTGTGGAATGTAGTCCTCTGGCACAGAGGAGTAAATGTTCGGGAGCAAAGGGGAAAGAGAGCAACAATAAGATTAGAGGCTTTGTCACACCGCAGATTTACCGGGAGGCTAACTCTTTGTATTTGTGAGCACATGAAGTAGCTTGGGTAAGGAAAGGAGTCTGAGGAAAGCAACAGAGGTTGCAATTCAACATAAATCCCCCTTGAGACTTCAACACAAAAGATTGGAGAACTACTACCCCTTGTTAGGATACTGTTTGTTCACACGTGACCTTCACGTGACCTTGAAATGGATCAACAATACATTCAAAACCACTTTCCCATTCCTTTTCACTCTCCGTCTTGATAAGGGAGCAGGCATCAGCACCAGTTGAAGAAAACCAGAGAACATTTGAGAGCAGAAACTGCCCAATACAACAACTGACTCTTCTTATGTTCTACCGTTTGTCATCAGAATAGTAATACAAAGCCTTTCTGAGTACAGTATGAAATATTTTCTCTCTCAAGATTCTCTCCTCTACGGTAAACCTTGGACTGTACGGAAATCTACAAAAAAAAAAAAGGGAGAGAAATAAGCACTCAACA
>JAPMOB010232507.1:0-16945 GCA_029875015.1 Lepomis gibbosus
ATACAGCGTGGTAGCCTCCAAAATCCAGCTGCATTCCAACATTAACTTAGCTCTCCTTATTAGTTAGGCCCCTTTGCATGCTGGTTAAAAACTCTTTTAAGCTGGGTCTCCAACATTGACAGCGTTGTGATGGACAGATTTGTGCAGCGTTGAGGGAGAGAGAGCGAGAGGTACGGGTGAGTGAGAGAGAGAGAGGGACAAGCTGTGCAAATGCGCTACGGCAATCAAATACGATTTTAAATAGGCTTATTAAAAAGAAACTGAAAATCAATCTGTGGCGGACAGCATTGATATTGTGACAAATAAATGAACATGTGGGAAACACTGCACACGGAGAGAAGAGGCGAAAGAGAGATTTTCACATGTACATTCTTCCCACGTGCTGTTCAAAACCAGAATATCTCATACATCTCCAATGCTAGCTGGCAGGACAAACTAGAGCTCACGTTTCTCACTGAACAAGAGAAAGTAGGAAAGTGGTTTATAAGAGGGAATGAAAGAGAAGAGGAGGCGTTACAGCTGTTCATTTGATGTGTTGAGTGTTTAGATATTATAAAATTGGTTAAGACTACACTTTATCACTTCAAGCTACCCTTTTTATTAAATTTTTTCAAAAAAAAAGGCACTTTATTTTAGTTTACTTAAATTTAGAATTTATTATTACAGTATTTATTATACCTCCAGTTTGATGTGAAAACTGAATATTGTTGAAATATTGTCAGTTGTTGACTAAAACATATATGTTGATACAACTATACGTTATGGCAGTGAATGATAATGTAAGTTAGTCGGTATGATGTTCCAGACCTTTGCTTCGGGAAATTTTTTCTAACTGGACCTCTTTGAATTCTAATTGAATACCCCTGCTTTACATTGTTTGCATTTGGGTCCACACCATCAGTTTACCTGCCACTGCACTCAGCCACCCATGACAAAGGGGAGGTCTGTCCGTGACTCAAATTCTGATCGCGATCGTGTTTTTTCACGATATCGGGTAAAAGAACAAGTTTGTGTTGGAGTCTGTGTTGTCCTGGGAGCTGGTCGTTTTTTGGCATTAGCAGACTCCATTTTGTTAGCTGACCTGTTGACACTGTATACCGTTCAGAATCAGTAGGCAAGGGGGTCAGGAGCATGCATAAACATCACAGCCTACACAATCAAACAGATTTTGTTGAAAATCTGAAACAATTTCTTCATCATCCAGCAGCATAGTGGCTGTTACAAGTGACAGAGAAAGCAGGCAAATTATTCATTTTTATGTGAAATTATAACCCGTTCACAAATAGGCAGTACTTATACTTAATAGGTGACTTATTTCATTAAAGAAACTACATATTGTTCCTCCAATAATTGTTTTAAATTAAATGTTGAGATGTTTAATATGTATCTAATTAAAACTGAATTGATTAACTGATTAAAATCTGTCATTTTAGGTTTCTATAAAATACTCCACTTGCCAGGGTTATATATTTGTGATCAGCACTGGACACTGCTAAACTTCTTCCACAGTGTTAGGGAATTTGTGATCCTGAATGCTGTCTTTCTCTGCTTGTCTTGGGTAGATTCAGCTTCCTTGCTATATATCTATATAGGTAACTCGAGTACTTGATTAATCGCAAATGGAAATTGCTGTATTGCAGCAACACCTTCACATAAATCACAAAAACAAATAAGGTAGATGAGAAACAAATACAATTAATAGGCCAAATTACACAATAACTAAAATAGACACATACAATAATTTTATTAGATCGGACTAAAACAACATATCTAATATTTACAGAATATACACTGTACAATGATAGTAATATTCTGTAAGATAATATATTAGTAGCATATTAGTAAATGTCAAAGTAGGTACATTTGAACTGTTATTAAATTGTTGAAGAATACTATAGTTAGAGAGAATAAATATTTTTAACCAAACAATCTGAATAATCCACTTTTAATAACTTAAAAAATATATATTTGTTGTTAGACTGTGTATTCTTCAAAGTTGAAGAACAGTCTGTAGAGAGATGTTTAGTTCCTTGCTGTTCCATGGGCAAGATGCTTAGGAAACCCACTGTGCCTTCTTTTCAGTGATTATATTGATCACACTGAAAAGGGGGATTCAATTACACTGATAACACCGTGAGGCAGCAGCTGTTCATCACTCTATCTGTACTGAGTAGAAGAATAAAGAATGTTAATAGGCAACCCAAGAACACTGCACATTGTACTTGGCATTCTCTTTTGAACACAGCTAATACTTTAGAGCAGTTTAGTCACCATATTAGCCAGAATGACATTTTCCCCATATTGTACATGGGCACATTTTAATTTAAGGGTAAGAGGGCAACAGCTGGCCAGGTCTCACCATTATAATGTTTATCTTGCTTTTCCCTTAAGTCTGAACTGTCCTACCTCCAGCTTTTAATGGGAATGACTGAAACAGAACAAAGCTTGTCTTTGCTGGCGCAGACATAAGCTTCAGGTGTGTGTGTGTGTGTGTGTGTAGACATGGGTGTCTTTCCATTCTTGCTTCATTCAGTGCAAGAATGAACAAAAATAAGAGCAAATATCAGTCGGTAAGTGTAGCCTCTCCTGTTTATCATCAACACCTTTTAGAGAGAAACTCTACAGTGTATTAGTAGTGTTTTTCATAATATAGGAGACCTCCTTTATACTTTAATATATTTAAGCCAATTTAGTCTGAAGTCCTTATTATTGTGAGTAAGGAGGGGATGATAAAATGGTACAATGTAGTCTGTACACTGAAAAGTGAAATTAATGTAGCAGTAAAAGCAACAAATCTATATGATAGCACTGAGAATGTAATTTTCATCATTATCAACAATTTATAAAATATCATTGCCCACAGTGCCCATTTGCTTGTTGTAAATGCTTTACTATATTATTAAACATCAATACATATAATAATCTATTCTGTGTCTATTTAGCTTTGTTGTGCAAACCATCTAGTGCACAGGGCCATGGATATCAGCAAATCTACCAATAATACCATTGAGCAAAGAGATCTTTGTATTGCCTTTGAATTTATTTCTCCACTAGAGGGCAGCAACAGTTAAAAAAAACATGTTGGTTTTCTTCACCTTTGCCCATCCCTCATGAAAGAAAATGTATCAAATACTTAGGCTATATAATACACAGAACTGACAGATGTGTGCATGTTACATGAAAACATAAAAACATGCACACATAATTTAGCTTGAGAAAATCCTTTAAAGGGAATGTAATTTTGCCTCAATTTGCTTTTAAATTCTAACAGCACAATGCAGCTGTCACAAGCATACATTTCCATGTTAGTAACCACTAAGCCATAGGTTATGTTTTTTTGGAAAAACAGTCTTTATTTAGTTTAAATACAATGTGGCTTTACATTCTGTCAGAGCTTTTTTAAAGATTTCTGACGACATTTTGGTCTCCGAACTTCTCATTTCTTTCGCCCTGGATTCTGGCAGCCCTGTAGTCAGTGTTCATTATCTGCTCTTACAGCTTTGACTTCAGCACAGCAATTACATCCTCAGCTGCACTGATTAATCCAACATGGAGGCATTTCCAAAATGGTTTTGAAAAGACATTTCCAGACACTTACCAGGGAGTAGCTGTGGCACAGCTTGTTTATGCAGATAGACCACAGCCAGTCATATTGCAATAAGATGTTTTCAATGGCTGCTTAAGTGTTCTCTTAACCTCTAGTGTACACTATGCAGGAAACAATAGACAAGTCAGAAAGTGATTAATTTAATCTATTTTACTCCTGACTTAAAATGGGGGTCTGTGTGATGTCATGTTTGGGTAATGTACTTTTTCTATTGTTGAACATATTCCCTCAATGGCCATTCTTTATGTCTCCACTGCTCTCTGCTTAACTGCTTAACCTTCTATTCTCTCCTGGCAATCACATAATCAATCACTGTCCCATTACTTGACAAGGCAGACAAAGGGAGTGTATGAGTGAGAAAAACCTTTTGGCCTGTCTCAACAAGCAAGAGGAATGTCGACTTCAGAAGGCTAACACAGGCAGAAAACACAGGCCCAGTAAATATTCAATTTAAAGGATTCCAAGATAAGGCGAGTTGAAAAATTGAGGCAGCACCCATTCTTCTAGATAAGAGAAGACGGAGCCATCTGGAGGCTGGGAGATAGCGAACTCCCACACCATCCCAGAGACCTCACTCTCATCTGCTGCAGCGGCAGAGAAGGGAAAATAGAGTGCCAACACTTTCATTATGTTAACTTCAAAATGAATTTATTCACATTCAGTGCATGTGGTTATTGGCTTTGATAAACAGAAGGTTACTGTTGTGTCCACCATAATAAATGGAACTATGGTGGGTCAGTCTTAACATAATGTTGTCCTTTTTCTTAAGGATTTAAGAACTATTTAGTAAGATATAAAAATACAGTTTTCTCTGCTTTACCTTTTTAAAGTAGCCTTATTTTAAAAAAAAAAATGTTGTTAAACAGTGTCATCCATTCTACATTTAGATGCATCTCTACACTTACTGCATTAACAGGCATGGATTAAAGGTATGGCTAATTTGATCAGTGGTCAAATTTTGACCTGTGTCCCTTTTAACTAGTAAACGCGATTAAAACATACTGAATATATATTGTGCAAGGTAAACCAAACACTCACAGTGCAGTTTAGGCCTAGGCCTCTATCTCCTCCAAATTCACCTTGACTGTATCTTTGAAAACAAATATTATTGGCAAAATGGACTCTAAGCTTGTGAATAACCTTGTCCACATTGCTAAAATGCACTTTGTTGACTCCTCCACCATGCTATTTCGTGCCAGCCACATTGGATTTAGTTCTGGGATAATGCCTTTGTCAGTATGTTTTATCTGGTCTCTCACTCAGGTACGCTATGCCGTTATCCCTAATTACCCCCACTGCATTTTACACTTGGCCCAGAATTCTTAATGCTTGATAACGGATGCAGGTCGATTTGAAATTTACTTATAGTGGTATTATCTTTTTGACCTGCATCACAGACTGGCTGTCCCATAGGCTCTTGGGTGAAAGCTGTTAACTCTGTGATAACAACAACATGAAGTGATAACCTTCTAGCAGTCTCGAGGAAACACAGTTTGCTACATATATGCTGTATTGCAGTCGCAGCATTTCTTATTCAACCTTGGGTGCTTTGCTGTGCTCTGATTCATTTAATGGGATCGAGAGGGAGGTTAATCACTATGTCCGCCATAGATTGTTAAAGTGCTGGCTGACCACTATATGAATTATTGCGACTTGTATTCTTTTAAAAGAAAAAGGAATTTTTTTAATGCTAAAGCCATAGGAGTGAACTCTCCTTTTTTTCTTAATTTCAAGCTGTAACAGAATTGTCTCCCCAGTTAGGAGTCTCTTTGATCAATTTACTTTCTGGGGCCGACATCTGCGTTTGCAGATTTTCATTAAGATCAACAGTAAAAGCTTCAGACAATGTTCCACTTGTCTAAGTTATTATCCCCAGAGGACATGGTTGATTAAGTGGAAGAAAGTTCTTAAGTATTCGGATAAAATAATTCTCAGGAAGGTTTATTTTGTTTGTCTTGTTTAGGACAACTTTTAAGAAAGAAATATATGTAGAAATCCTTAATCCATAAAATTCAATGCGTACGCTCCCAGCTGTTTTTTTTCCTACCACTGTGCATTTTGCTCGGAGTTGAATTTTGATCCAATTGCCATAGATGTCTGCAGCATCCAGTTAAGCTCCAGCAGCTACTCAGAGGTACTCTTTTTGCAACTAAAATGGTATCTAAATGGTGTGACAATGTAGAGACGCAATATATAAAAAATGTCAACTGGAGAAAGTCTGGAGCCATTTCATTTATTATTTCAGTCAGCTACAAGTACATGGCGTTACTGTGAAAACTTGGCTCTTTTTAGACCACATTGTTGAGCATATTATTTTGCTTGAAAAATGCTAAAATATAGCGGAAGAGGTAGACTGTGCTATACAATAGATATGGTGTATGTGTAGGCCTATTGGCTGAAAGGGGAAGGAGAATAGCGTGTTGCCTTGGTTTCATATTTTGCAGGAACTGTAGTGTGAAGCTCTGTCAAGCCTAGTTTTAATCCTTTTCTCCACTGTGTTGTGTGATGTTATGTTGTTATCTTAATGATAATCTGTGCCTGTATTTCTGCCCTAGGCATATCTGTCAGGCTGGGTTGGTTTAGGAGCTGTGCCTTATCAACAGCTTTGTCATTAAATCAGCTTTTTCTACTGACAAATTTCACTGCCGTTATTCTTATCAAAAGATCAGCACACTGTGATTTTCTGTTCAATCAGAGCTTTGCAAATTCAATGATGTGTGAGTAAGAAAGATGAAATACAAAAGAGAATTTCTATTGGATTTTTTTTTATTTTATTTTGTTTTCATGAGTTAATAATCAGACAAATAAAATTGGTATGTTTTGCATCTGTCATACCATCAATGGCTTTAAGCTTTTTTATTTTATTTTATGTTCTTGGATCTACTCTCTGTTTTTATGACACACTTCAGAGCAGTGAGAAATAGAGATGCTAATAAATGATTTAGTACACAGGCTGTAGATAGTTTACTGCAGGAAAGAATCTGGAACCTGTGCAATTCATGGCTTTTTCTTTTGTTGGTGTGAAATGGGATGTGAATCCTTTAAAGATTTTATAGCACGGTAGAACACATCACCACAGTTCTGTGGATGTGAAAGACCATGTTGGACGTGCTGAGTAACACATCCCTTAAATGCTGTATGTACAGAGGCAAGCTTTTAGGTCCCAGTCAAACTGACCTCTGGAGGCTGGAATTGGTACTCAGTTCTTCTGAGAAAGCACTGTTCTGTCTGAGTGAGTGTTCTGATTGTCTCAGCATTGTGCTTGAGTGGAGGGCAGCGCCAAATGAACTCCTCTGATTCAATCCTCTCCACTGTTTGACACCAGTTCAGCCAGTCAGTGAGGAGGGTGGACTGAGACCCCTTCCCCCAAACACACTCTCTTACAGTGAGAAAAACTGCTGTATGGCAAGGGTCCAAGAGGTCTCTTGCATGCTGTCTGCGAGGCAGATTCGACACCCTCTCTCTCCTCCCACAATGCACTGAGTGTCTCAGGAGGCTGATAGCCTGGTTCCTGTGGATCCAGTGGGTCTTTGGAAAGAAGGATGCTGATAGAGGGCACAGTCCTGTGCACCGTCATCTCAGATGTCCCCCCTTCACTACTCTCCCACACCTCTTTCACCACCTTGTACCGCAGTTTGGTCAGCTGGTGCAGCGAGCCCACTTTTCGTTTCATGATCTCAGCACAGGTGATGGTCTTTGTGACAGCGCGGCCTGACCCAGTGAAGACCACCTGTCTGAGCCCACCACCACTCACACCTTCCCCACTTAAACCCTTCTCTCCCAGCATCCGTGCCATGGCAAATCCCATTAAATTGCGAATCTTACTTCCCTCCTTCACACGCATCTCCAGCACCCCTGAGGCTAGTCCTGGAAAGGGACAGGGGCTGTCCTCCTCAGTTCGGCAGACTTTCTTGAACCCTTTCTGCCCTAGTTTGATCGCAGGGGGAGGGACTGGTAGTGATGTTGGTTTCAGTGGGCTGGAAACATTGTCCACTGCTGCTGGCTGGCCAGCATTCCCGTAAGTTTGATCCTGGTAGACAGAGCAGGTCCCCGGGGTTATCCCATTCTCCATTTGAATCGGTATGTTCACCTCTAGTCCTGGGTGGGGCCTGACAACATTTCTGGCAATGTACTGGTCCTGGCCACTGACCACTCCACACCCTGTGAACATTTCTTCTGTCCTCAATGCTCCACTGCAATATTAGTCCATTCACACACTTTTTCCACATGAAAAACAATCAATCAAAGTAATGTTCTTATGTATGTGGCACTTTTCTCTTCCTTTAGTCAACAGCTGTAAAGTTTCAGGACTTCATATACAAAATATTACCCGCTCCCCAAGAGCACTATCAATGAAGTCTTTAATGCTCCCTCCCAGAAAGAGCTGGAGAAATAAGATAAACGCCTGGCTGGTGAATTAAGAGCACTGTTGGGACCATTCAAGATGTTCTTTAAAGAGCATCTCAATTTCATACCACAAATGACTGTTAGGAAAATACTCTGGAGATGGATAAGAATAATTTAAAAAACTAAGCTAAATTTTCCTCTTTCCTTCGTTTGTATGCATTTTGTATGGTGCTTTTATCCTTAATAGCTTCAAAATATATGAAGTACTTTGTTGATTCTCCTTTAACAAAACTTTTCTAAAGAAAAACTGAAAACTCAAATTAAGACTCCACCTTTTTCTTAGCAATCCAGTCCAGTGTTGTTGATTTTGTTGATCATGTCGTCTTCAACTTAAAATTTATCTCTTGGGTTGTCGAGCTGTTAAGTTGCACCTCCTGTTTAGGACCTCTGGATGTTTTTTCTCCAGCTTGAGTAGGTCTGTGTCTCCTCTCCTTGTGCTCATCTGGGCATCCACAGTAATCGAGGCCAGGGTTGCATGGAGGTCTGCACCAGGGGTGTCCTCCCTAGAGCTCTGTCTTGTCTCCAGTGATGCTCTGGGAAGTCTATTCTGTTACCCACAAAGAGACATAAGGGACAGGAGCTGCCTCACAAATGCTCACAGGAGGAGTGTCTGTGTGGTTGAGGGGGAGCATGAGGGAAAGGGGAGACAGCCCTCTTAAAGGCGCAGGTCTTTTCATCTTTTAGATGAACACCCTCCCTTCCACAACTGGAGCCTGCCATCTGAGGAAAAAAGAGTAGGGCAGGGCTACTGTGTCCCTTTAAAACCTAGAACGCAGATCCCCGGCAACTTTGTCAATCTCTTTAGAGGACGTTCCAGTGTTCAATGTACATGACTGATTGAACCTGAGTTCTGAAATAGAGACTCAGTCAACCTTTAAAAATGCATTTTCAGCTACGAAACAATGAATTAAATTAGCTCTGTTATAATTGAAAACATCCTTCAAAGAGCCACTGAAAGTCAGCAGCATTAAATTGCACTGTACTTAGCCTTTATCCTATTAGATGTTTGTGACCATTACAATTTCCATAATGCAGCATTAATAGCTTCATTGTTGAGGCAATCAAGTGGCGCAGTAAGAATGCCTGTCTCTTAACGCTTGGATTGTTATATTGTTGCAAGGCTGAAGAGCCCTTGTGATCAAGGACACAAGGACAACAAAAAGCATAGAGGCATGACTTCCATGTTCAAGGTGCTGTATTAACAGTGACTGTCTTCATTAGTCTGGCATATCTGTACAGGTGAGGAGATGGGGCTGACAGGTGGGGTAATAAGCATCTTAATGGGATTTCCATCACCAGTGGAGGGCGCTGGCTTGCTCCTTTCTGCACCAAGTCAGGCCCAGACAGATGTAGCATCGCCCCGTTCAGCCCAGTCTCCCGGTCGACAGGTGGATTTGTTTTTGTGTGTGACTGACAGATGGGAGAATAGGTAAAGACAGCCCACTGAGGCTGAACCTATGAGGCCATGAGAGAGAGGCAGACAAGTCCTAACTACTCTCTGCTCAGTATATCTCATGGTGCACAGTAGTACACAGACAGTATAAACTCACTGTGGCTCAACCCAGTCCTTAGAGTGAGGCTAATTCACAGTGGCATGTGTATTATATTGGATCCCTATGGTAATCAAGGAAAACACACACACACACACACACACACACACACACCTCCAGCTCCAAGTGGAATGTGGATGAATGTCTTTTTATTAGCAGAGTCTGAACAGGAATCATCATTGAAGAATCAATAGACTGTCTGGATCCATGGAATGATTCACTTTCTTTCATTCGTATGTATGTGAAGGGAGAGCTATTTATCTCCTGAGCCATTTCAGACAATGCAAGAGACGTAGTAACAAATATCTTTCTTTTTCTTGCCTTTTTTGAAAGCTAAAAAGAAAACGGGATAGAGGGAAGACAAGGGGAGGAGGGAGGGTCTGTAGCGCTTACCACCAAAGTGATCATTCTGTTGTTTGGGAGAAATTACCCTCATCAGTCATACAGAGATGCACAGCTGCCTAAGGGGATCTGGTAATGTTACTGCATAATAAACTGTGTGTGTGTGTGTGTGTGTGTGTTCAGAGTTAGAGCGAGTGGAGGCAAGAAAGAAATGCAAGAGGGCAGGGGGTAAAAAAAGTCTGATTTAACCACAGAGAGGTTAAAATTAATGAAACAACAAAGCAAGTTCTGTAATTGTAATTGTCCCTCCTTACTACATGATGTTGGCACACAATTTATTTCTTCTCAGTTTAAGTTTAGGAACCTGTTTGCTTGCGGGAATGAGATAGTTAAAGCAATTCAGCTTCTGAATGCAGGGTTCTGAGCAAAGTGTCTTCAGACACACATTCACAACTTTTTGTGTCTCCATCAAAGACAAAACTGTTCTCCAGATGGCTAAATAAAACCATCAGGGCTTTGCAAAAGCGTGTATTGACCTTTTTGAGCGGAGCACTTTTTTCCTTTAAGTGGCTTCATTTAATGATGGGTAGAGGCGGCAGCGCTCACGCTTGGTCACTCACTCCTTCACACCTCCTCCATAGAGCTGGCCTCTGCTCCTGTAGCTAAGCACTTACTCCTCACTTTGTCTGACCTTGGCTGGCATCTGTGACAGTCTAGGCATTCTCTCCTGCACACGCACTTCGCTCGCTTCCCAGTCTTCGTTCAACAACCACCCTCTGCTTTTTCTCCATGCCCACCAGAATTTTAGCAAAGAAAAAACATTTATTCCACAAGACTGTGACAAATAGTAGTGGTTGTCTCTTGCTCTTCTCCCTCTTTGCTATGTACTTCAGACGTCTGAAGTGGTTGCTGTCCCTTTGTTGTTTGTTGCAGCACTGCAGAGTCTAGTTGTAGAGGGGCTTGTTGTGCTGTTGTCAGGGCTGCACATAAGCGCGGTGTCTCACTGTGACAGCCGGTCGCTCACTTTACGTTAACCGCAAGTGTTTTCACGGTCATCAACCAATGGTGGCCTGTAGGCTGTCATTTCACTCCGTGTGGAGCTCGCCCGCGGCTTGGTTCTGCCCCACAAACTCACAGCCGGCCCTGGTGGGGGACAGAGCAACACACACACATGCATATGTACACCCTTACAGAAACACACACACCCACTGGATGGGCACACGCACACACAAAAACTATATGCTCAGCATAAGGCAGGCTGTTGGAGCAATTACAGAAACATGGCAGAACACGATGAAGCAGGCCCCACTATCAGAAGGGAAATAGAGTGAGCAGAGTAAAAATGATGACGCCATTAATAACAGGGAGGCTCAGAGGCTCGGAGGGAGGTGGGGGTGGATGACCCTCTCTGATTTCTCTGTGACAGCACTTTGAGGTGCAAATGGTTGTTTGTATTAGATACTTGGACGTTTAAATGGACATGTTTTTCCGTCAAAGGCAAAAAAAAAGAAAAGTAACAATGGTAGTGTAATATACCAAATGATGTGTGAAGTGATGTTTTCCTGTCACTCATGCATCCATTATTTTGGTAAATGACAGGTCAGACTTTCTTATTCCCAATCTGTCTTTTTGCATCTCTGTCTCAAGCCATACATACCCATTTCTTTTCCTCCAGCCAGTGCTTTCCCCTCGGCACTGCAATGCAGATGTGTCTCACACAGGAAACTTTCATTGAAGACGCTTGTGAGAGAGGAACATGAGAGAGAGAGAGAGAGAGAGAGAGAGAGAGAGGAAAGACAAGCATGAAAGAGATGGAGTCAAATGTAGAAGGGGACAGAAGTGGAGGGAATATAGGCAATACCAGCAGAAGTGATTAAAAAAGTTTTTGCACACCCCAAGCAATACAACTTATATGCTTTGAAAGCATATGGGAGACAAAAAACAGACATGGCAACTTTTGATTTATGAGGGCCGTCAATGAAAGTGATGTCTTTAGTTTCATCAACTAAACAACTAGCTTTACAGAGGTATCACAACACCTAACAGATGTTTTGATGTTTTTCAAGTACCACCATGTTATGAAAGGGTGCCATTTTTTTGGTTTAACATTAAATTGAATTGGCAGAGCTCAACCCTGTTGATCTGCTTTTAGGTGTATTATTGCACATAGTTTGATTAACAACACTGTCTCTAATTTAAATTGGCAGCAGCAGTTGATAATCGCATTTGTGTTTGGTGCTTCTGTTTTGTATGGTCTCAGGCTAAAAGTTAATGGACTTCACAGAAAAAATGTGATAAATTATATCAAGAATTAATTTGCCATGTTGAAACAAAAGTGAAAAAAACAAAAAGTAAATGAATGCCTCTGAGCTAGTATTCACTAATTCTGTAGCTTTTTATTTGGGGACGTAATGCCACTTACTGTATATTCCAGGACAAACCAACACACGTGTATCACAACAAGAGAAATCTGAATAGTAAGCATCTGATGTTAATGTCTTGTGGTTTATGGCCTAAGACAGTGTGTTCTTATTCCACAGTAAGTGCATTTTATAAAATCAGGTGGACGTAAAATAATATGTATTAGACCATCGGAACCCAGAAATGCAAAAACTTTAGGCTAGCTCCAAAAGCAAGTCAATCCCCATAGACCCCCATGTTACAGCTCGGTACAAAACAACACTTTGGTCTATAAAATTTCCCCATTCATGACAGCTGTGCAGAGGATATTTATATAAACATTTACATTTTATTATGGCTTAAAGTTATGCACAATTAAGGACAAGTAGTTCCCGTCACAGGTGGCTATCCGCCGCAACCAGGTTTCATTCATTCCGCCTCAGCTCCACCAACACTCCACATATTGGACCATTTTTTTTACATCTATGTTCTACACAGTTCAGGGTATTACCCAATTTACTACAAATCACTTATACTTTTATTTATTTGTATATATTTATCAGAACGTCCAGGCAGCTATTAGCCTTTTTGTTTTTCTTTGTCTTGGAACGGTAGTTACGTCCAGATTCTATGAGTATAGGCACAGCCCTCTAAGGCAATTGATATTGGGTTTACCCCTACACTCAAATGTGTGGCACTGAGAAAAACTTATCTACGCCCACGCACTGCGTGGGCTCCTCCTACATCCGCACCTTGTATGGTGAGACCTAGCCTTCGGCTACCATAGTGCCTTTTCTTCAGCACTGAGAACCAAGGTCCTGTGAGGCCCTCAACTTAGACGGCCACGCCTTTACTCATAGAATCTGGAGATAGAGTATGTAACTACCGCTCAACTTAGCATAGTCTTCGCCATCTAAGGCTATAGCTATTGGGTTAGAGGCGGAGCAGGATGAGTCAATGCCCATACGGTACCACCAAGCACAAACCCACCTGCCCAGAGACATATAATGAGCCACCCAGTCCCCAGCAGCCCGCGAAATTGGTGTCGGCGTGTGCGCAACCACTGATGGCACGGCATGGGTAGGCACAGGACCAACTCATGCGTAATAGGCCGTATGCAGGATCAGGGCTAAGGACAGACGAGCTGCCGTCACCCTGGATCCTGGGGCATGAGCCACAGAGAGGGCAATCAGATCACTGATCCTCTTGGCCGACATCAGAATTTGGCTGAACTTCAGGTCCGCCATCACTAATTGCTCAAAAGGGGCTTGCTTCACCGAAAGGTCAACTAACCGTTTGTGGCAGGATGAGATGGCGGCATCATACGTCTTAACCATACTTAACACCAGACCCCTTTCCATGAGCAGTTGGAGGAACGAAAGCAACCCCGCAGCGGACAGGCCACCATTCGGATTCTGACCATTTGGAGTAGAGCCGGCTCTCAACTCTTGGATGGTGCACACCACCTGAAAGAGGGCATCCTCCTCCAGGGGAGTTTCCACGGCCGACCCGACAGCAACCGATATAGGCAGGGAAACCAGATTGCGCTTGTGCGCATTGAAGCCACCAGGAGGCACGGGATCAGCCAAACCGACAGAAAAGCATAAAGCAGCTGGGGAGGCCACAGGGGGTGCGCGAAGGCGTCCAACCCCAACGGGGGTCCATCTTGCGAGTTCAGTGAATACCACAGGGCAAACTGAGCATTCTCTCAGTTGGCAAATAGATTCACCTCTGCCACGCCAAACCTGGTGGAGGCACCACTCGTTTGGTCGAGGGCTCCCCCTTGACATGATGTCCGCCCCTCTCTTCAACATGTCAGGGATGTACTCCGCTCTGATGGAGAGCAGATGAGTGTGCGCCCACAGGAGCAGCCGCCTTGCCAACCCCAGCAGCTGAGCCGAGCACACCCCCCCACGGCGGTTTCTGTAGGCCCCTGCACCAGCATTCGTCTTTTTTTGTTCTTCTCTTCTAGCTGGTAATGCTCTTCAGACATCTCAGTGATGGGGAAAAATGGGCTAGGTCTCACCATTGTGTATATACACAAGGTGCGGACGTAGAAGAGTGCCGCGCATACGTGCGTAGGGGTAAACACAACAGCGATAGCCTTAGAGGGGGAAGCTTAAATGAAGTAGAACTTGCCTAAGATGCGTAATCCTTCACATCTGTTCTGCTTAGAAAGCCTGAATTTAAGGTTTTGTACTATTGTAAACATGAGGGCCCGTATTTATCAAGCTTCTCAGAATTACTCATAACATTGCGAAGAATTGATTTAAGACTAAAAAAATTCTTGGCCCAAAGCTGCCCTTAAAAATTAGTCATCAAGCATCATAGTCCGAATTTGAGTGAAGTGTAGGACTAAATCTTAAGTGTCAGTCTTAGATTCACGACACTTTGCTGTGCCACAAACAGGATTTTGAATGACAATGTAGGCAAGGACCAGTCACTGAATAGATTTCCTTATTTATCAATGTTCACATTAAATCATGAAATTCCTAAGAGGAAAACAGACATTTGACAATTAAGAATTTTTAAGAGAATACTTTATGTACGTAGGCTAGGTACACATTGGAAATGAAAGATAAAAACATTGATCTTTATATGAGTGGCATCAATTGCACCCATTTCTCCTGGGAAGTTGGCTGTTTGCATGAATTGTGTTTGCGTCTGTTGGATTGTGGGGGTGTTGCTGGGAAAGTCAATGAAACCCGTGACAGTGTGTAGTGCTGTAAGTGCCATAATTGTTTCCATGACATTTGGCTTATTGATGGTTGTGACGGGGCAGAATCATCAGCATTGCTGCATTTTCCTTTGGAAAATAAACAAAGCATCATCGCAACCTTCAGTTTAGCTGAAAACGTATTACTGCCTATCCCGTCTAACTGTGGATCATCAAATAATTCAGAAACATTCTCCCTTTCCTGAAAGATTAATGTCTCTGTCTCCACAGTGCCATCACAAACCCTTTTGGCAACTCCTAACCACTTGAGAGACCTCTGGGGCTGTCTTAAATAACTGGGAGAGTAAGAGTGATTCTTAGCGTAATTTGATAACTTGCTTTTATTCTTAAGTGTGAAAGTAGGAGTAAATTTCATGAATTCTCAGCACTGACTAAAATGGCACTTTGAGAAGCATATTAAATACCAGCCCAGATTGCAAACACTTACTAGATTTTAATCTATAAGAATTTCTTCATACCAAATCTCATGTTTGATACTATTTACACATGACTTTTTTCAGCAATAGCCATTCAATGTGAACTTAGTCAATATCTTTTTATATGGTTTTCATTCTTTCTTTACCTCTGTTACTGTATACCTGGTGAATGTAAGCCCAGTATTTACTCTGCTTTTAGCCTTTTTGTCGTCTCCACCAGAGGTAAAATGTAACAAATTACGTTTACTCGCGTTACTGTAATTGAGTAGTTTTTTTGTGTACATGTACTTTTTAAATCATTTTTATAATCTGTAATTTTACTTTTACTTAAGTATGTTTTCTTTGATGTAAAACATACTTAAACTGAAGAGCAGCCTTGGACTGTGAGCTGCACTTTATCAGAGCTGCTGAAGTTAACGTTTGTATTTGTGGTCAGATTGGCCTATCTGTCTGATCTGTAGTGTTTTGGTTGGTTTTGGTTTCATATGCAGCATGCTGTCCCAAACTGTATTGGTCTAACGGTCTAAAGGGGATAGGCTATATACCAGCAGATCAATAATGTAATGCACAGCAGAGTAGAGGCCAGCTAGAATAAAAATATTATGAACTCTCATTAAATTATGATGTTAGTCTCATAATATGAGATTTGTTTCTGGACATGTCAGGGAACACTATGGGAGACATGAGCAAAACCTGCTGAAACACATGAGCTATTAAAGTCCAAGAGTTTATAACTGAATTGAAATGGATTAATTTATCTTTAAGGTGAAAAGGTGCCACTTAGGCCTATTAAAAGAAGTTATTTCCCCATACGGAGACTCAAAAGAGCAGGGAAGGCCAAGCAGGGATCTTATTAAATAAGAAAAGTTTATCTATAAGAGAAAACATATTGAAAAGCAATATCAAACAGAATGTCTGAGTTCTATTAATTTTAATATTTTGAAGTGTCACATACTGCCTGAATATTGTGTTTGGCTTTATATAGATGGAGATGAACCATAAATTGGTGCAACACTCAAAATTTTAAATCTTGCCTAGGGATCCAATACTGTCATGGCCGGCCCTGAGTAGCATATGGATCATGCGTAAAACAGTCATTAGGATTCATCCAGTCAGAGGGAATGATCACCGACTGTCCGCAGCGAGAGGGAGGGGACAGAGCCAGGGAGAGGAGATCGCGTAGCAGCCCGATGCTGTTGACTGTTGGTGATCGTTTCCTATGGCTGGATGAAGCCCAACGCTCCTCATTTTATGCATGATTCATGATGATATGGAAGATTTAAAAATGGCAATGGCAAAAATAGCATGTCATGGGTTACTAGAAGGAGCCACGCTTTCCTGTAGTTTACACCCTGCTTGTACCACGCGTAGTTGGTAAGCGTTCATAGTTTAGTAAGAGGCTTTGCTCAAATTAGTCAAAAAGACTTTGGTGCATGACATTGCTAATGTTGGTTGGCACTAGCAACCTGCTGGTAACTAGTTAATT
>JAPMOB010232510.1:0-14505 GCA_029875015.1 Lepomis gibbosus
ATATGAGCCCCCCACCCCCTGTCTATCCTCCTGGCTTTGGATTGCAGTGTAGCTGGACACTGGACAACAGGAGGGCAGCTGCTATGGAGCCGATAATGAATGATCAATGTATGATGTCATCCCTGCAGGGTCTTTTCACTAACTGTAGAGTACAGTAATATCAGCTGTCATGTAAATGTCAGTTTGTCATTGAGGTCACCAGTCTTTCAACATCCTCTTTTAGGGACGTGAAAGAGAACCATTTAGGAAAGACACATAACGTATTACATTTGTGGTTACATAAGTTTTGAGTCTGGGTTCCTCTCACTACATATTGTCAATTTTGCTTCTAACCTATGCTAGACTGGTTTCTGTATTGCCAGTTGCTGTAAAGACAAGAAAAACAGTGTTAAATCTGAAAATAGTTAATCTGAAATTACTGATAAAAAACAATATGCATATTTAATTTTTGCCTGTCTTTTTTTAGTCCTACAAAACATAGATTCAATGGTCTTCATAAAAATATCTCTCATAATTTAGATTTTGCTGGATTCAGGTAAACAAATCCTCAAAAGGTGGTTCAGCATTAGATCAGTAGTAGGATGCTGTGCTTTTTAAGTGCACTTTCAATTGTTGAACACAAAAAGAATATTCATCTTATTTTCTCCATACACCTCTCCATAATCCTTGCCCCCTTCCTGAAGCGTTTCCTTTTCTTGCTGGCCTCTCAATCAACAGGACTCTCACTGAGTCTGCTTGGAGAGGGAGTCACACAAAAACGCAGCAATAAACTTGCAATAATACAACAGTGGGAGTCCCCTAGGGCCTTTATTATTCAAATGGCTGGCCTTTCTGGGTCTTGCAGCGGAAGGCCACTCATTCACACTGAGAGAGTAAGGGAGATTATTGCCAGTGTAAGATGGACTCTCAAAAGAGGCAGGCCATTGTTCTCCTCTGATCCTGTGAACCAAGATCATTCTTTAATTCCAGACCCCCGGTAGTCCACATTCAAGTCGTCTTTTCACCAGCTGCACATCTCCCCAAACCATCGACCCCACCCTTTACCCGGTGTATTTCTCCCATTAATCCCCCTAGGAATGTGGCTTTGGTTATGGAGAGGATGCCCGGTGCGTGCCCTGCCGGAGCAGTCGCTTCAAAGAGGACCGAAGCCTGCAGAAATGCAAGCCCTGCTTGGACTGTGGACTCATCAACCGCTTCCAGAAGGGCAACTGTTCCACCACCAGCAACGCCGTGTGTGGCGACTGTCTGCCGGGGTGAGAGGATAGACACATCTCCACCAGATCTTAGTGAAATTTAGTTTCACAGTTGGTCTGACAAAGATGAGCAACATGGGACTTTAATATGCAACGCTATGAACTGAGTTTGTGCATGTTTGCTGTTCCTATTTTCATGAAAGCTTTGAAGGTTAAAACATGTAATTTTGTGTTTTCAACAGATATTACAGGAAGACAAAATTAAGTGGTTTCCAAGACATGGAGTGTATACCCTGTGGGGACCCTCCGCCTCCTTATGAGCCTCACTGTAAGCACCTTACCTTTTTTGTTGTTTTTTAAATTTTTTTCCACCTCTTCTGACAGTTAAATGTTCCCATGAATACAGGCTATTCATCCCAGCCCACAATAGGTGGTGTTTTAAGATGAAACAACAGGGATACAATAGGCTAAAAGCAAACATCACCAGCTACAGCACACTATTGAACTCCCAGCCTAATGCCACTAGAACCAAAACTCTGGCTGCAGTGCCACAGTAAAGCCTGTACACACACACAACATGCCAGCACAAGGTACTTGGAGTAACCAGAACCACAGCCTTTTGAAGGGTGGAGCGAGCCATAGTTCATTCAATAAGTCTCACTGAGCCGGGCAGCAATGCTATATGTGCAAATAAACGCTTGGATTTGCAAGCTGAGCAGTTGAAAAGCTGAAATGGATACTACTAACAGCAATACTGGATTTGCCAACACTGGATTATATTAGCTCAGAACGTCACTCATTTTCAGCACTCAATTTAAATTACATGGGTAAACTTCCTTGAACAAAACCTCCCATTGATATTTCTAGACAAAATGTGTCTCCGTAGCATTTAAAAAAAAAACAAAAAACGTCTGCACATGGTTTTGTTTCAGCAGCAGAGTAAACACAATAGGGAGTGCGCTGGTTCAAGTAGCCCATGAATTATGTAAAAAGGAGACAGGAGGTGTGTTACAGTATGTTCACAAAGCAGGACTCACATTCCACTAGACTACCGATCCAATTAATGTCTGTCTTCCGGCCATTGTAAGTAGTTAAGTACAACCTTATGATTTCACGTTTCCACATAAAACCAACAGGCGAGTGAACTTATACCTTTGCTAATTGAGTGTGACTTCCTGATGGCAGAGGAGGCTGCAGCTGTTTAGGAAGAGACTTGGCAGCATTAGCATTAGAGCAGCTCACAAGGCCCAAATATAAAGAATCCAGATTTCATCAGACCATCCCTTGTTTGGTTTTTAATCTAGTGTCTTTTTCAGTCTAGATTTGTAATAATATATTATTACAGCATTACTGCCTTGGGACAACTGGCCTCCCTCAGCCTGTTCGTTTTGATACTGAAGGAGGTCTGTGAAACAAAATGGCCATTGTGTCTGAGAACATAGCTGGTAGTTAGCTCCTACAGGGAACCTCAGTGGAGCATTTCCAAATGTTTGAAAGTCTTGCTGTCTCCCTCCAGTGTTATCTTGAGGAGGGTAGTGAAAACTTAAAGGGCCGATCATTCTAATAGGCCACACTGGCCTGGGGCAGCGGCGCAGCTGTGCAAGGGAGGCAGTCGCCGTCTGGGGTGGACTGTAAATCTTAAACCACTCCTCCTTTCTTCTCCTCCCTTTCCCCCAGTGGCTTTTTGAAGCCAAGTAAAAACGAGATTGTGTTTTATGGATTCCTTCAGCCTCTTTAATGTGTTTCATCTGCTAGAGTTTTTCACTGTCACGGCAAGTAGAAAGAATCCTACCTGCTCTTTAGTTCTCTGTAGATTATCCCTGTTTTACCATTATTATGATTTCCAACCAGATTTAACTAGGGCTGGACAATAAAACAATAACAATAATTATCACAATATAATTTTTTTCAATAACAATATAACAAATGTTCATTAAATATTCAGCAAATGTTTGATTTGATTCACTTGAATCACACATGAATTAGGACAGAGCAAAAATCAGCCTTTAAACTCAAAAGATATAACGATTTGATACTTATCGTGATAATTATCAATATCGAAAGATATGAAAATTGTTATCGTGATAACATTTTTGGCCATATTGTCCAGCCCTAGATTTAACCAAAGGTCAGATAGGAATTTTATCCTTCTTTGTTTAGTGTAAAGAAAAACAATGGTGATGGTGGTAACATGCAGTCATACATTAGATATCTTTGATATTTTATGCAGTATATCTGATTTTTATATAAAATATTTTCAAGGTGGTAGAATTCTGCAGAGCAGTAATTATTTCTAGTTGCCACTTATCTTTACATGCTACTGTATGGTTTTCAGATTCAATGGAAACATGATTCAACAAACTTCTGTCCTTCCTGATAACCTCAACACTCTATCTTGTAACATGAAGTAAACATCTGTTTCGCTCACTGACTTCAATGGTTCATGCAGTCGGTTCTTACCACCGATGGCACAAAATTTACCAGGCAAATTTACCAGGCTGGCAAACTACATGAGATGTTTCTAAGTCCTAATTGTCCTGCCAGCCTTTCAGTATTCAAAAGCCACTCAAATTTCATCAGCTGGAATGATGATCTCTGATCAGTTTGTCCTCACTGCTGTCATAACCAAAACAACCTCACAGAATTAATGGTGTTTGGTGTTGCCACATTACAAAAAGTGACGTTTGTAAAATGTTTTACCACAAAGACAATGAAGAATTCCAAATGGTGATTTAATATGTTGTCTGTATGAACTGAACACTGTCATAGGCACTAAAAGTTAAAATTATCGTAAAAAAAACATTTATCATTCAAACAACATGCTAATTTCTAATAATAGTAATTCACATTTGAAATCATATAATAACGATTTAGATAAAGAACGATTCCAGAGGGAGTCAATCACACTAGGGTTCTGGGTATACATTCATAAATATAAAGAGTTGAATCAATATAAATGTCTTTACATGAAATATAAAATAGTGTTTTTCCCAACTCTTAACTGTATACACTAAAAGAGAACAAGAGAAAATTCTAAACAGAAATGTATCTTCTCTTTTCTTGTTATTCACAGTTCTGCTTTTTGTTCTCCTAAAGAACCTCTTAAAAGCGTTTGTACAGACAGAAGACAAAGATCATTCTGAGGTGTAAAGAAGTGCTTCTTTTATTTGGAGTATGTGGCTTTCCATAAAGTCAACAGGCCGTCGATGAAAGGCTGTGGTTTATTGGTCTGGTTTGTACTGAGATAATATCAGCAGGTGAGGTCTCCTCAATAGACCAGTGTTTATCTGTGTATGCTGCAGCTGCTGGGGCTCTGATAACAGTATGCCTTTGTTTTGTGGAGCAGATGATGCTCACCTTGGATGAGTAGAATTTGACCTTGAAAGTGAAGTCCAAATGTAAACATGATGATCAGACGTTCCATCTGTGGATTTCCAATACAATACAGTACAGTTTATGGGAAAAAATACACCATTGAGAGAATCTCTCTACTGTGATTTGAATATTTGTTTTTTCATATTTTCATTGCTACTTTAGTTCAGTATGATCATTAGGATTAAATGCAAATTAAACGGCTTAAATTAAACACAGGCTTTTCAAGTGCTTATTTAGTTAGTTTATTAGTTATTTAGAGCAGTTGCAGTGAGTGTAACTGTCTTGTTGCTGCTGTAACAGTTTTGTAAGACCTGGCACTGGAATGTGGCAATTCTTTTTAATAAGTAATATGTAAAAATGCTCCTTTATTGTGCCCTCTGGGTCAAACTAAGTTTTGGAATGCTGCTTTGACTTTTTTTCCCCTCCCCTTAGAAGGAATGTTAAAATACCCTTATCCCCTATCTGGCGGAATAAAAAAACGGCCCCATGCAAAAGTAATGTTTACATTGCATTACAAAGAGCTCTTGGATGGGAAAAGGTCTACACCAGTTCCCTTTATGATTAATGTACTGAAAAGCAAACAGCCGGGCTAACTTAAAAAAGATTTTCTGAAACGAAAAGTAATTCATTATATTTGCCATATTCATCAAGATTCTCCTCATAATCACCCCAACCCATACCCTATCATGCATACATTGATCAGGAAAATTATATTTGATTACTGATAATGATCAGAGACAATTATGTTAAGCTACTTGTACATTGCCTCATGTCACTCAATTTGAGAATTCAGGCGCACTACTGTTTCTTCTCAAACTCCCTCTTAAAGCTACAAACCAGAGAGCTGAGGTTGTCATTACACTTCAGATTGCGCAACACTTCTCCATTATATTGAAGTTATCGCACAGGATGTCTGGAAAGTCACAGTCTTCCATTTCTTTGTATACAATTTCAGTGCGATTTGCAGCTGCAGATGACCAGTTATCTTCTGCTGGAGACACAACTGGTTTAGGATTTTCATAACCTATTTCTCAAAGTAAATGCAGAAAGCCAAATGGTTTGTTAATGTCATGGTTCAGTCTCAAACTGTAGTCAGACAAAAGTAAGTGTAGTCGTTTTCATTTCAAATTACACATCACCAATGAGGTACTGTTGCGTAATTTAACCATCTGTTAAAGCCCAATCCTTTCATCTTTTTTGACTGTGTAAATGTGAGTACATTGAGTACATACCATTTTGTGTTTGTCACCTCATTATATTTGAAAATGCCTGATGTGTATTTTTTTTAATTAATTAATTTATTTTTGTGTAATGTAAAGGATGTCACTAGTAGTGACAGCCCCATGGACAAGTATGAGCTCTCCGGAACATTTATTCACACTGACTCTGCTCTCATCAAAGACATTTCTAGTTTGCAGCTGTAGACCATTTAGCGGATAAAGAGGTCAGATATTTCCCTCAGGAGTTGGTAGAGACCAAAAACAGAGCTAAAAGGAGGGTTAAGACTGGACTTGCCATATGTCAGGTGGCCAGAAACAAGCGTCAAATGAATGATAATGTTGCTCTGTGTCTGCTGGATGTGTAAACAGGCAACCCTTTTGCCATAACAACTTTATAAGCCGATAATATTTCAATTTTGTGTTTACAGCTTGTTCTAGTGTGTGTAGTTATCTTAGTTGTCTTCTGTTTATCCACTTGAGAGTGATTGAAAGTTCCAGTTGTGTTTTGAATTTTGCAACTCTTGTTTACATTGCGGTCATGTACTGTGCCTTTTAGCTCTAAGTGCTTGAAAGGATCATTAAAAAGCTGAAGCTATTTTTTTCACACAAGAGTCTTGAGTTGTGATATCTAGCGTTAAGTCGTATTAAACCATGATGTGCTGTATTTGTGGGAACATGCATAATGATCAGCATTCTTGAGGCGAAAAGTGTTTATATGAGAGTGCGAGGGTCCTGAAGGCGGGGCTAACAGTGACATCACGGGGCAGAAGAACTGTTTAACAACACCTGTGTCAATGAAATTAGTGTATGTGCACACAACTCACCACAGACAAAAAGTGTAAAAACACTGCACGTCTGTCCAATCTGTTTTTCTCTCTCCATCATCTACACACTCACAGCCAACCTATTTCAGAAGCATGACCAGCATGTCTGCCTCTTGATTTCAGGGCCGTGTGACTAGCATGTGAAGGAGCCTGGGGGCAGGGGAGGAAATGTCTGTAAATCATCTTCTGTGGGGAATGAGACAGTGGCAGATAGAGAATCCACCACAGGCGTTTTCTCTTTGAACTCTGCTTATTTAATTAGACTTCAACAAAGAGATGGCTGGCTCAAGGCAAAAATAGATCATTTGTCTCAAGTTACCCGCTTGTGATTGGATGAGGAGTGTCTGACAATATAAAGAAACTGGGCATTCATGTGGTGTCAGAATACTCAGAAAAATAATTTCCTGACTGGGAAAATTCACGTGAATGCGCCCTGAAGTCAGAACTACTCAGAAAATCGAAGAAATCTTTGGTACACTTGTTGCTGAGTTGGTGACATCATGCATGTAGAAACATGGTGGACAAAATGGTTGGTGGTTAGAAACTTTTATTAATGGTTCAAAATCACGCATTTTTGCTAACATTTGTCATATGGTTTAAGGCTATAACTGTTAGTTTGCTGTTGACTTAGATGTCTACAGTTTGTTTATGCTTTGATAGTGCTATCCAACACATCTTTGCAGCAGTGTCCATGTTTTCACCTTCCAACTTAAAAAGGACATGAACACACAAAAGTAGGAAGGAAGACTTCACGACTTAGGAAATGGGACCATCCGAGAAGCATGCGAATGCACAGTAACTGCTCCTCGTCATGTGTTTTCCCATCTGTTTCGTAACTACAATTCATGAGACTTGTTGTTTCATCTTAAACTCAATTTAGGTTTATTCTGGTCTAATATGAATGCCGCTCATCACCTTGAAATAAGCTGTGTAGGTCCGCTGTCATGTGATCAATCAAAGAACCAGTCAATATGTCACACCCTGCTGTCCAGCTGTATTTTGTATTAATCTCCCTCCGCCTCCTTTGCAGGCAGCGGCCGTGTAAACCTGGTGCCCCTGCCCTCGGTGGTGACCAGCCCGCGGGACATGGCCCTGGCCGCGGTCATCTGCAGCGCTCTGGCCACTGTCCTACTGGCCCTTCTGGTCCTGTGTGTCATCTACTGCAAGAGACAGCTGCTGGAGAAGAAGCCCAGCGGTAAGTCACAACATCTTGTGTCTCTAAAAAGATTTTCCAGAATCAGGACTGGTGTGAGCATACAGTGAACATTTAACTTGAACCCCCTTCCCCATATGTTCATTAGCTATATATTTTTTTTTCAGTATACAGTCAGTGAATTTCCAGTACAATCTGTTTTCAATATGGAGGTAAAGAGCATACTTCTCCGCATGAAGTGCTTTGAGATGAACTGAGCAGGCAGTTGAGTGTAAGTGACTAGTGCACTGCAGAGGCTAGAGTAATGAGCTTTAGCTCTTGCACAACACTGATGAATTATACATATATATGTATAGCAAATAATGAGTGGCACTAATAGCCCTTAATAAGGTAAATGAGGAGGAGTATATACGGTTGGCTGAGCATTATTTCTCCACTCTTTTGGTAATGACACGGAGTGCCAGTTCATCTGTCAGTTGTGATCTCCAGTGCTGAGCCTTATTAAACCCTGATGTTGCATATTTGTGGCAACTTGTATAATGAGCAGAATTCTTGAGGCCAAAAGTGTTCGAGTATGTGAAACTTCCCGGGGCAAAAAAATGAATGACATCATGTTTCCCTGGTAAGCTCGCTTGAAACAAAGAGTGTGGTAGAAGTTACCAAGGCGTTAACAGTTGTTTTTTTCTCACTGTAATGATGCAAGTTGAATGCACAGGTTACACTCAGACATGCACCCCACCCTTCACTCATGCTGCTACAAAACACTAACAGTTGTTGTTTTTTTTTAAATGATACAAAGGAATTTTAATCGGCCTCATGGACCCGAGGGTTGTGAGGCATTTCCCAACACATAAACACCACAACTGGAGCTGTGAGGACAAAACAAATTCCAGACATTTTTCACAACATGGCAACCCAAAAGTTGTTCTTTTCAGTGGTTTATAATTGATCTATAAAGCAGTAAACACATTATTAAACATTACTTAACTACGACCTTATTATAGAAGTGGAACAAGGTCTCTGCTGTATTGGGTCATGAGTTGTTGAACATCTCAGTGGTTGACCGTCTCCAACTTGTTTCTTCAGCGGCCTCTCTGCGGTCCCAGGATTGTCCCTATAGTGGAGCAGAGCTGTCCTGCCTGGACCCACGCTGGCTTCATGACTTTCCCCAGAGACCCTGCTGCCAATGTCACCTGGGACCCGGACACACCTGTGGTAGGTAGTACTTCAGACTAAAAGATATTTTATAATACAGTACAGTTTTGGCATCAAACAGCTGATGACTATAAGGAAAGTATTGTATTCCAACTTCAGTAGTATACTGAAGAGTGGCTTCATTGTGTCTTTAGATTGAGGCAGGTGGGTGAGTTTCCATTTGTGTTAAGTTTATCTATCTGTGTGATGTTCAGGTCCAGTCCACCTGATCCCATCTCTATGCTGTGATGAGAGCTGCAGTCTGGGCCGCAGCCAGGAAAACAGCCCCTTCCAGTCACAGATAAGCCTCAGTGATGGGTGAGGAAATTCATAAGGATGAACAGGCACCCAATTTTTAAAGTCTTAGTTTTCTTCCCTTTTCGAATAATAGTGAGTGGTAGGTAGGGCAAAGTCAAATAACAGTCACTACCTCAGGCTGAACACCTGCACTTAATAAACTCCATATTACATGTGCTACTTTACTGCTGAACATAACCCGATGTTTGATGAACACACTATCTAAATTATCTGGCAACAACATGACTGCAAACATTTTTCATCCCAGAGGGAAATGACCATTAAACCCTGTAATGTTAGCAGCACGCTCTGCTGACTGTGCTGAACCTTTACAGCTGGATAATATTTAAGCTCAACCACCCAACAGACAAAATAAAATTACAATTAAGTACACAATTGCATGTCTTTGCAATGTAAATAAATTACAGCTTATGGCTTAGCGTAGAGGATGATCACTGTAGCTCAAGTGGTAAAACACAAAGTAAGGAACGTACTGGTGTTCACTGAATAAAATGAAGATTAAAGAACTTCCAACAGTGTCATTCCTCATCAGCTAGTGTTTGTTACACTTATATTAAACCAGGCAGGTAAACACTAAACAGCATTTTGGAGATAAATAAAATAAATGACATTCAAAATCTGTAGCGATGAACCAACGGGTTCTCAGAATTGTGGACTCTTATCATAGAAAATATTCAGTCCAATTTTCACAGATAGCATTCTCATTTCTGTTGCTATTGAAGGTGCTGCAGACATAATTTTATGTGGTTAAGTCTTTGACGTGCTAAGAATAAACAAAAGCACCTCACATGAAAGAAGAAAACCACAGGGTGTGCCTGTGAACAGATCAGTTTGTGATAATGACTGCAGCTTTCTGTAATCCTCTCCCCAGAAATACGAACCAGGATGAGGAGGGCGCACCGATGCAGCAGGTAGGATGTCCGGAGTTCGTCTGCAAAGAGGATCTTGGGATGAGAGGGAGTTTAGAGGCTGCAGAGTGTTTGGGGCTCCCTCAGTGCAACGCGGAACCTGCAGGGAGGCTGGAGGTGGGAGAAGAGGAGGAGGATGAAGAGGAACGGTGCAGGTCAAAGGAGAATTCACCTGAGTGCACCAGGCAGAGCTACAGTGACGCTGTGACAGATGCACTTCTTCCCAATCAGCACTCAAGTCAGGAAGGTGAGGTGACACATTGCTTTCAGACAGAAGACCATGGTTTTTCATTTCATTCAATTGTTACATTTGCATGATTGCCATTTTTTAGACACAAAACTGCAGACTGCGGAGTCTCCCCTGGTTTGCTTATCACTTCCCTGGATATGAATCAGTTTTCCTCATGAATGTTTTTGCTAGGTGTGTTAAGACACTCCCTTGGCATTTGAAATGAGTTGCCTCAAAGCGAAGTGCTAACTGGTCCTCCGATTCTTCAGTGTCAAGAGGGAGGTATGCGAGAGCTAACTGCAGAGAGGAAAACATATGGCCTCTCCCATACCAGACAACACAGAACATATGAAATAAATACTACAGAACATCTGAGCGTCAATGTTTCAGATTGCACTGTATTTTCAACTTCGCTCAAAGCGCTACGTGTCATTTTCTTGCAATCGTTGTTTTAAATGGCCTGGGGGTGTGTGTCCATGAAGAGCAGCTGGTAAAAGAAACAAGAGATACCATGAGCTCTTTGATGTAGACTAGACTATCCTGTTTTAAGTCAGCCCCTGGCTGGCTCTGGGTAAGATATGTTACTAATCACTGCGTGCCTGTGTTCCTCTTCCTGCTCTCTCTCCAGGATGACATGGATTTCTTTGGCTCGTGTTCCACCCTTGAACCACCCTGGACTCAACAGCCACGGACCAGATCCTGCATCAGATTACTCACGCCCACCACACACACATACACGAGAGGCAGCCGGTGTGGTCACGCTGCCTCTTTGAAATGCCTGCCGCTGACCTCAGAGCCCCTTGTCAACAGAATATGTACATACATCATACATGCAAACAAAAGCACTGCTGAGGATGAGCAAAGCACCCGGGCAAAGGCATAGACACACACACAGAAAATGTGAACTTACTGGCCCAGAAGGTGAAATTGAATGAAGTTCAAGTTGAGGAGCCATTGACTTGATACTGCGGGGCAAAGTGAATCAAGTGAGCCTCTGCTCTGCCTTGAGAATGTCTTCCATCTTCACATGTAGGAGAACGAAAACTATACTGCTGATTTAGCAGCTGGTGTTATGAAGCTTTTGTGTGTAAAAGGTAACAATTTGTGGAGTGAAGAAGAGTATCAGAAGTGATAATGTTGCACATTGAAGACAATCTTGATATGGAACAAGTTAAGATGATGAATGTTAAGTGATAAATGTGTTGTAGATACTGTAAAATATGAAACAGGTCAATATTTTTGTAACATAGACATGACTGACAATATGTTTGCTTTTCTTCCCACAGTTATAAATTTGATGGTTGTGAGCAGTCACTTCCACGTATTGTTTTTGTAAATAAACCACTTGAACAAGTTTACATACCGAAGAATTTATTTTCTAAATTATTTATTGCATTCATTAAATCAAGTGATTTAGTAATGCCCTGTTACAGAGTTTGAGGGACTCATGTTTCATAATTAATGCTTTAGAGGCTGACACATCTGGACTATTTTGGCTGTAGTTTTGTTTTGGCTCCTACACTTCCCATAATGCTACTCTGCAGTTGAAAGATTAAACCCATCACCTCAACAGAATATAAATTGGCAACTATTTTAATAATTGACTAATCTGAGTTTTGGGCTGTAGGTCAGACAAAACGAGTATTGTAAAAACTGTAAATGGGAGGTTGGAAGTTTTCCTTATTTTTTTCACATTTTAGACAATTGATTATACTGGAAGTAGATCAGAGGTTAAACATCTGAAATCACTATATAGTTGTGTTGGACACCTTTTTCACAGCCCCTGTGTGGTTAGAGCCACCCACCCTGCTCAGTCCCCCCGTGATGGCGTGTTCACACATTCAATAACCAATGTGAAAGCTGCTTCTGCCACCTGCCTTGGGTCTCATATCTGAACCAGGCAAGCAAGGACAGTGTTCAAGGAGGTAGCTGCTTGCATCTGCTGAAACAGATTGTATGTTCTTAAGCGTCTGTGTAAATGTGGAAAAACTTTAGAAACCAAGCTACAGTACAAGGGCCTCTGCTTTAAAGTGACATTTTAGCATCTTTAACACAGTGTGAAGTAAAAAGTACTTTTAAAATAAGTTTTATACTTAAATTTCTACACAATGGTACAACAGCTAAGACAGTCCAGATCAGAACTGACCACAAATTTCCAATGTCTGACTGAAAATTCAAAACTAAAAAGTGTTGATTTTCCCTCTCTGACTACCACCACATCAAACACTCCTTGTCCTCCTTCCCCCGCACAACTCCTGACAGACAAAACAGATGGAGCGGTATTAATTCAAAGCCTAAACAATGACCACATGACAGGAAGAGCAGATTAAGTACTCTTCCTCACGCTGATTTGATCAGGAAAAAACAATGTTCTGCTAGTGTGTGAGTTGAAAATGGATATTCCATGAGGGGATAGTTGTTGTGGAATTAATGAATGGATAAGAATAAAGACTAATGAAATTATGAAACCACAAAAATTTTAACTGAATATATTATAAGGATGTGTTACCTAATAGTAAATTTTTCTGTTCATTTTTCACAAAGTGCAGTGCTGACATACGCTAAGGAGAAAAAACATATATACATACTCAAACTAGTTTTGTGATATTAGTTTGTAGCCTGGCACAAGATAACGTTGAAATGGTGACTAAAATCTGCAACAACCAATATTCAGAGATGATTCGTTTTCAGGGGTTTGCAGCAAGTCTTTAATTCTTATAATATAACCTTATATTGACAGCAGAATTGGCTAAATATATCAAATAAGTCAATGTGACTTTTAGGAGAGACCAGCAAAACATAAAATGTAAAGATGCTTAGTAAGAATGAGCGTGCACCCTGCTGCCATATCTTACATCTCTTGGCCCAGCATCCATCTGTCTCATTAGTGCACTTGTTGTCCCAGGTGGAAAATTTCAGCTTTCAGAGTCCATGATGAAGGTCTCGAAGTTCGGGTTGAGCTCAGACACCAGCGCATCCACAAAGTCCTCAATGGTCGGCCGCCGCTGCAGCATCCCTGTTGCACAAAAACACAAAGCAGCATATTTTAGTGTTTGTGTGCGTGTTTGTGTGCCTGTCCAATGCACGTCTGTCTCTAGGAATGAAGCATCTCTTGCAGGGTGCTGGGATGAGCTGGTTTTCCATCAGTCCTGACCTCATTCTGACAGGAAAAGTGCGGCTTTTTGGCACATTTAAGCTGAAGTCAATGCCATGGTTTTAGAAAAAGAGGGCATGCTGAGGCTCATAAGAGCATTTTTAAGAAATCATTTGAAGCAAGTGCTATTTTTATCCTAAATTAAGCTAAAATCCAATTAAGCGCATTGACACAGGCTGCTGCTCCTGAGACTGGTGCTCGAATTCCACTTTACCTGAATTGTCATCATCACTATTATAATGTACTTTAAGGATGATTTTCTTCGTAACATTTGGATGTTGTAATCTGTTGTACATACACAGCCAGTTGCATTATAATGATTGCATTTTAAAGTAAATCTCCAAATTCAATAAAACTTAATTTATCATATCCAATTAAAAACATTATTAAAGACAACCTGTAGAAAAGGCTCCAAAGTCATGTTGGTGTTGCTGATGTTTGGTACAGTTGACCATGTTGGGCTGTGTGTTTCATGTTTGTTCCCGTTTATCTGGCATTGTAGCCGGGTAGCCAAAGCGTGCTGGCTTGTGTGGTATCTGACGTCGCACAGGTGGTGTGCAGTGTGATAGAGGTGGTCGGTCGGCTGGACTGTAGTTGTGAGCGGCACTCCAGCGTGTGCGTAAATGAAAAGAGTAAGTGGATCTGTGATGTTGCATTTTATGTGTCAGGCCAGTTGTTGTTTCTGCTGTTTGATGGGGATAAGAGTTAGGGGTTTGAGGGGTCGCTGCGCGGCCGCGGTACTGATTACACCCGCATTCGTGCATTCACTTTCGAGCCTCGGCTCATCTGATTCGGTACATCGGGGTGGAAAATACGTTATATTGTTTAGACATGTTTATATTTGCTGCTTGTTGTAGGGATTGTTCACTACTTGTTGGTTGAGTAAAATAAGAAGTAAATGGTGTTAATACCGTTATTCGGAGCTCACTCGAGGCTT
>JAPMOB010232513.1:0-12316 GCA_029875015.1 Lepomis gibbosus
ATGTGTCACTACCTCACTAAGTCACTAAGTCATTACGTCACTACGTCACATGTAACTATGTCACTACGTCACGTGTCACTGCGTCACTAAGTCACTACGTCACGTGTCACCACGTCATGTGTCACTACCTCACTAAGTCACTCAGTCATTACGTCACTACGTCACGTGTCACCATGTCACTAAGTCACTATGTCATGTGTCACTACCTCACTAAGTCACTAAGTCATTACGTCACGTGTCACTACGTCACTAAGTCACTACGTCATGTGCCACTACGTCACATGTAACTATGTCACATGTCACTACGTCATGTGTCACTACCTGACTAAGTCACTAAGTCATTATGTCACTACGTCACATGTAACTATGTCACTACGTCACATGTCACTATGTCACTAAGTCACTACGTCACGTGTCACCACGTCACTAAGTCACTACGGCACTAAGTCACTACGTCACATGTCACCACGTCACTAAGTCACTACGTCATGTGTCACTACCTCACTAAGTCACTTAGTCATTACGTCACTACGTCACATGTAACTATGTCACTACGTCACGTGTCACCACGTCACTAAGTCACTACGTCATGTGTCACCACGTCACGTGTCACCACGTCACTAAGTCACTATGTCACGTGTCACCACGTCACTAAGTCACTACGTCATTACGTCACTACGTCACATGTAACTATGTCACTACGTCACGTGTCACGTCACTAAGTCACTACGTCACGTGTCACCATGTCATGTGTCACTACCTCACTAAGTCACTAAGTCATTACGTCACTACGTCACGTGTCACCACGTCACGTGTCACCACGTCACTAAGTCACTAAGTCACTACGTCACGTGTCACCACGTCACTAAGTCACTACGTCATGTGTCACTACCTCACTAAGTCACTAAGTCATTACGTCACTACGTCACATGTAACTATGTCACTACGTCACGTGTCACTACGTCACGTGTCACTACGTCACGTGTCACCACGTCATGTGTCACTACCTCACTAAGTCACTAAGTCATTACGTCACGTGTCACCACGTCACTAAGTCACTACGTCATGTGTCACTACCTCACTAAGTCACTAAGTCATTACATCACTATGTCACATGTAACTATGTCACTACGTCACGTGTCACTACGTCACGTGTCACCACGTCACTAAGTCACTAAGTCATTGCGTCATGTGTCACTACGTCACTAAGTCACTACGTCACTAAGTCACTACGTCATGTGTCACCACGTCACTAAGTCACTACGTCATTACGTCATGTGTCACTACCTCACTAAGTCACATGTAACTATGTCACTACATCATGTGTCACCACGTCACTACGTCACGTGTCACTACGTCACGTGTCACTACGTCACGTGTCACCACGTCACTAAGTCACCATGTCACGTGTCACCACGTCACTAAGTCACTAAGTCATTACGTCACTACGTCACATGTAACTACGTCACGTGACACTACGTCACGTGTCACTACGTCACGTGTCACTACGTCACGTGTCACTACGCCAGAGGTCTGACAGCAAACCGCAGCTACAGGTTTAAACTGGGAGTGATGGACAAAGGAAGGACCGCGGTCCTACACAGACAGACCAGGTCACGTTACAGAAGCTGGTGGAACAGAAACTACGTTTGGCCACATCACACACAGTGTAAGCCCCGCCCACCTTGGCCCACCAGGTGGACAGCATGAAGTACGTGTTGACGTTGTCCTCTCCGAACTGCTGGGCCACGTAGAGTCCCAGAGACCCGTAGGAGTCGTAGATGTTCCTCTTGGTGAGGTCGGACAGGACGGCGTGAGCGCTGTTCAGCTCCTTAAACTTCTCCGCCGCCTCCGGGTTGTCCGGGTTCTTATCCGGGTGGTACCGCAGCGCCAGCTTCCTGAAACCACACATGCTTCAGTGTTAACACATGCTGCTGCTGGACAGAGACTGATCACCAGGCGCAGGTGAGTGGGGGGGGCTGCGGCGGGCTCACCTGTAGGACTTCCTGATGTCGTCATGGCTGCAGCCTTTCTCCAGAGCCAGGACCTGATACAGAGACTCTCCAGAGGTGGACAAAGTTCGCTGCCTCCCGTCAGACATCCTGACACCATCACCTGTCGCAGGTGCACACGGTTTAAAACATTTACAACAAGCAGCGCCTCAAGCTCACATTTCACACCGCAAAATGTTTTCTGACTGCTGAACATTTAAGGACATTTTGATCTTTTATGACCGTGTGACTGATTATTACATGTTTTTATGTCTGCAGCCTGGTTAACTGAGCTGCTGCCCGTCATCACTTTTTCCTGCTTCAACAAAGATATAATAAATAATAATAATAATTTCTGCAGTAACAGGAGTGGAACCTGCTTTTTATGACACCTTTCACAGAAAACCAGCGTTCATCAACATCCAATCACAAACTGGTAAACGATCCTAATTAATTAAGAGTCAAACACGACGTTCGCTGTGATCAAAGATATTTAATGAACCTCTTTGACCTCTCACGTGTTGGAAGCCCAAAGTGCTGCATAAGAAATGTTTTTCATCATTTCTGTTTTCACACTTTAAGTTTTAAAGTCTGTTTCAGAAAGTTGTTATTTTTCTCTCCAACATGTTATTTATATTTATTTAAAATTAGTATATTTGCAGATTTAATACATGTGATCATTTAAATGATAATTATATATTTAGCATTAACCCAGCACATCAGACAGATGATGTGAACCTGTGAAAGTCCTCTGCTCTGTGCTGCTGTTGAACGTTACACCTCTGTTAACACTGTTAATACTGTTTATTATCATTTGTTAATAGATTTATATATTGTTCCAGTAAAGTGTGATGATTCTGATTCAACATAAACAAACACGGTTAATGTCTCCCACGACGACGCATCTGAATGTTAACTACGTCATGTAAGTGACGTAGTTAATGTTGTGGAACAGTTTGTTAGCTTTAGGAAATTACACCATTTAAAGGTTCCGTGTGGAACATGCAGGAGGATCTGTGCTCACAGTGGTGTGTAACCACGTCATCATGCTGCACCGCCATGTTTCTACAGGAGCCCAAAGGGACAAACTGCTCTACAGGGCGTGTTTCATCACTACGGTGAATCCGTACGAAGAAGAAGAAGAAGAAACACTAGCAGCAGTCGTCTGGTTTATTAGAAGGAAGAAGATAAAGTTGACAAATGGAGGAGCGCACGTGTTGTTTAGAGCCGACAGAGCGCGTGCTCGCTCACAGAGGGGGGGTGAGCGATGTCTGAGCAGCTGGTTGCAGTTCACAGCCCTCACCACTGGATGGCACTAAAACGTAAAAGGACACCTGTTATCCTGCATTTGCAGTATAATAGCCCCCCCGTCCCCCAAAGCCCACTGTCTTCTGATTGGCCATTGTCTTATGTGTTTACCAGGTTGTCGCAGGATAGGGTTGCATGGTTCTTTGTGGGCGTGGCCAGCATTCTCTGCCTGGAGCAAATGACCATATATGGAAATCCAGCTCGGTGTGATGTCATTCCGAGCCAGTCCGAGCTGAGCGTTCAGAGCAGGAGGATGTCGGAGGTTAAAGCCTCACTAAAAACCTCGTTACTTCGCTCGTGTTTAACACCAACAGCCGACATTCTAACAGAGACGCCAGGAAACATGAGAACACGTGATCAACATGTCCTGCGTATCACGCCGGACGCCGTCCTCCTGAGTGAAAAGTCCAGGGTTTGACCCGTCCTGGCTTCGTATGTGGACTTTCAGCCTGTTTGTAATCCATCATCGGACTTCCTCCCCTGCTGTGTTGTGCGGCTGCTAGAGGGCGCTGCTGCCGTAAAGAAATACGGGTCATAATGACGCGCTGCACAAACGACATACTGAGGTTTTCTGGTGAGACAGTCTGGAAGCTTTAACCTGCGGTCACATGGGACAACAAGCCGAGAAACTCGAGCAGCAGCTGAAGCCGCCATCCGAACCCTAAAACCAAGTCTTAACCTCACACGGCGTCTCTATCGGTAACGACTTCCCATCAGGGCCGTGTGCAGATTCTGACTTCCTGTTTCTGACATCAGTGGTTCCTGCAGCAAAGCGTCCAGGTTAACGACAGAGTGGACTTTCTTCATCTGTGGTTTTATTGAGCCATAAAACAAACAAACTGTTTACCTGTGAAAACAACCCCCCCCCCCCCACCTGATCAACGTAGAACAGGACCTCAGTGTAGAGTTTCCTGCAGCAGCTGATCTGAACACGGTTCAAACCCACAGAACTTTATTTAACCTGCAGTGAAGAAACGAAGAGTCTGGAGGAAATGAAGACTGTTTCAGGTACAGGTGAGTCCGTCCTGTGGAAACCACGCGTCTGTCGGCTTCATGTTTCCACATAAACTGAACAGCGAGGTCCTAAAGAAACCTGTTAAAGTTTTCACTGTCACAGAGATACGTGTTTTCCTCTGGACACAGGTGAGACACGATACACATGATGATGTCACACAGGTAGGAAAACTACATTCCTACCTGTGAAGAAAAAACAAAGGCTGAATGTGAGTGTTGCAGAGGGAGCTGGTACCTGCCTGCTGAAGCCTCAGAGCGTCCCGACGAAGCGTCTACCTGCGGGCTACCTGCTCAGGTGTTTGAGCTGCGACCGAGGAGGAGAGGATCTCTGACAGCCTCCATCAAACATTCAGCAGCCGCCCGGCTCAGGTGACCGCGAGCCGCCACGCCTGCTCAGGTTACACTGAGACGCTCCGATGGACGCTTTGTACCGGGGAGGGGAAGACGCCATGACGACCAGGTGAGTCAGGGACGAGGGGGGAGGGGCTCGGAGGTGTCAACATAGATAGATTATAGTAACACAACAGTTATATTAAATGATAGTCCGGTTACAGCAGCAGGTAGCAGGTGAGAACGAACTCAGGTGAGTGATGTCATGTTTCTCTTTATTTCTTCAGGTGTTTCTGTATTTGACATTCAGCAGCATTAAAGACCACAATGGAAATACGCCGTCTGGCTTTATTGTGTTTTTACCCTGCTGATGTTTTATTGTTTGTGTTTTGATGGTCTCCAGGTCGGCCATCTCTTCTTTTATAGGCTTTTATATTTACAACCAATAAAGAAGCTCAACCAATCAGCAGCTGTAAAATAATCAAGTGGAACAATAAAGTTTTTAAAGTCATAGATCAAATCAGGAGCAGGACGTCTTCTGAGGCCACGCTGCTCCTTTAGAACCCTGAACACAAGAACAAAGAGAACAGGAGGAACGTGATGACGATAGAGAACAAAGGTGTGATTATAATGAACACTGAGCGTGCTCATTACAGAGAAGGAAATACTCACAGCTGATTGGTCCAACAGTGACAGGAAGCTGATCGGGTGAAGCTGCGGACCGAGCCTGTCGTCTGGAACAGTTCTGCAGAGGAAAACAGAAAGAACGTTTATTTTTAGGTTTATTGGTAAAGAACGTTTATTAAAACAGTAAAACAAACAGATTTAATAAAGACACATTAAAGACAAATAAAGACTGAGAGTTCCTCTCAGACCCCTGAAACGTTCTGAACCTTCGTTCCTTAAGTTCTGCTAGAACCTTTTTTTAAAAAGCTGTAGGACCTCTGTGGGAGCATCAAGAACCTCACTAGAACCTCAAAACACATATATAACCTCTTAACTTTTTTAATTACCAGTTGGAACCTCTGAAGGACCTCTAGAACCTTAAGAACCTCTAGAACTGCCTAGAGGACCTGTGGAACCACCCTAAAACATCTAGAGCTTATTGGAGGACTCATGGGAACATCCAGCCTTGCCAAGGACCTCTGAGACTCCTATGCTTTTTAAGAATTTGTGGGACTACATGCCTTAACAATCTCTAGAACCTTTAGAACCTTTTTCAGAACCAGTGGGACCCCCTAGAAGCTGAATAAGAACCTTTACAATCCATTTAAGAACCCGTAAAACCTCTAGAACCTATTGTAGAACCTGTAGGACCCACTCAAGAACGTTTGGAACCTTTTAAATAACCCGTGGGATCCCTTCAAGAGCTTCTACAACTTCTTTAAGGATTAATGGGAACCTCCTCGTGACATCTAGGTCAAATAAAAACACCTTATGAACCTCTAGAACCCATTCAAGAGCATGTGGAACCACTCAAGAACTCCAAGAACCTGTGGGAACTTTTTAAGAACCACTAGTACCTCTATAAGGACTCATGAAACCCCATTATGGATATCTAAAACATATTTTATGACCTGAGGAGAACCCGTAAGATCCCCTAAATCTTCTTTAGGGTCTATGAAGCCCCTTAAAAACCCCTAGAACATCTTTTAGAACCCCTGGACCCTCCTTGAGGCCCCTGCAGATCTTCCTGCACAGCTCTGACAGCTGACCGTTGACTGGTCTGTGTTCTGTAGAGGAGAACCTGGGTTCCTGTGTGTAGAACAGGACCGGCCGCAGATCACTCACGGGGCTGCAGGGGGCGCTGTCCCGGTCACACAGGCTGATCCTGCAGTGCAGATAAACGTTCTCATAGTTCCCGTGGAACAGGAAGAGCAGCGCAGAGAAGCGAGCTCGCTGCGACAGACCGCTTTCATCCACCGTCACATGGCGACGGTCCACCGGACACCTGGGGGAGAGAGCCAATCACAGGGCTGAACACACCTGCCTAGCAGAACTTTTATTTTGAAAACCTGCCCTCAGACTGACTGAAGGGATCTGCAGCTGTGTGAAATGTTCTCCGGGAAGAAAACCAAACTGTCAGCTGATGAAAGTGTTTGATCGTCAGAGTAAAATAATAAATAATGTAGATTCGTTGCTGCCAGCAGCAGATGTTCAGGTCGGCGTCCAGTTGAGGTCCCGACCACATGTCTTACTCCTTCCTGTCTTTGTACACTGACTGTCAAAATAAAGCACGTTGTTGTTCAGGTCCTCGTGTTTCTTCTGTAGAAAAACTCCTCATCATCTTTTATCTCAACATAAAGCACAAAGTAAACTCGGAGTCTTTATATTTCTCCTCTGAAAGAAGTAAAACTCTTTAATGTTTGAACATTTTTATTTTTTCCACACTATGCTGAAACTTGGACTTTTTCGATCTCTTTGAAGTGTTAATAAAACATTTTTAGGGCTGCAGCTGATGTTTGCTTTCATTGTCTGTTAATCCTATTTTTATTTTTACTTACTTGTTTTGTTCAACCAACAGTCCAAAACCCAAACAGGGTTACTGTCATTTTAAGGACGGAAAGCAACAAATCCTCCTTCTCTGTACTTTCGGTTCGGACCGTAGACTGTATATAAAAAGGTTAAGACCCCTTTGTGTCACTTTTAAGGCCCTGTGTACCTTTAGCCTTGTTTTTGTACGCCTGGGGCTCCGGAGTCAAGTTAAATAGGCTACGCAACCTCTGGTCAGATTTTCAAATTAAAACAAGTGGTTAAGTTGTGAAACATTGCAATTTGGTTAGGTTTGTGTAAAAATAACTTCGTTACTTAACTTACATACTTAAAAACATTCAATATTGAATTTTTGTCTCACAGGGGAAAAAACACTGGCCTCCTGGTTGAGTCCAGTTTCTGGCCCTCCGTCCACCTCACGCACCTCCTCAGTCGGACTTTACTGTTAAAGATCCTGCGCCTACATTTAGTGTTCATAAACACAGGGTTCCCCCCGTGCGCCACGCTGCTAAGGGTTCCCCAGAAACTGAAGCCAGCGGGTCTGGACCATATGTCCATATGTGATGAGTTGGGGATGGAGAATGGGGATCGTACTGTTTGAGAGGCTGCAACCATGAAATTGGAGGCATTTTAACAATCAATCAACAATTTCTCTGATCGACTAATCAATGGATCCTAAATCATCCTCAATAACTGCAGCATCAAAGTAAGTCCAAGTGAGTCTGGACTGTTTTTAGCTGTCTGACTCGTCACCTGTTCTGGATCAGGAAGTATCTGACAGGATCGTCAGCGCTGGGGGAGTTTGTGAAGTAGCAGTTTTCCAGCAGGAGCACAAAGCGGTTGTTGTCATAGTTCTCCACGGAGACGCCGACGTGCAGGGCGGAGCCGAGCGGCAGGCTGACCGGGCCGACGGGGAACGGCACACTGTAGTCCGGCATCTGGTACAGAGTCATCGACGCTCTGATGGGTTCACCTGAACGCACGACCCCGACTCTGCGACGCCTGATGAGGGAGGAGACGTCATACGTGTTCATTCAGACATGTTAGCAGAAAAAACCTGAGACGCACTGGTGAACTGAAACAACTTTTCACAACATAAACTATGAATCCCTTAAAGTCCCATTGATAAGGATGAGTTACTTCATGTGTTCATCAAGGGCTTTTCAAATTAAGATGATTTTGAAGGGTTTTAGTTTTTCAAAATAAAAGACAACTGAAGGCTCTCTGGGTACAAACACACTGAGTTAGATTTAGAGGTTTCAGAAACTGTCCTGGTCAGAAAAGTCCTGCTCTGTGATTGGCTGACAGGTGTCTGTTTACCATAGTTCAGGTCAGAAAGTGTGAAACAGGTTTTGGGCCCAAACGCAAGACGCTAACAGGCAGGATCCGTTCTCTTGATATTTATTTAACAAACAAAAAGCAAAGCACAGTCATCAAATCCAAAAACTAGACAGAACAAAGCAGAGAGCTGGCAGGAATGACACTGACAGTCTGACAAGGACAGAACAGGCAAAAACAAACAGGTGAAACACATCAGGACACTCAGGAAACAAAGATAGACGTAACTAACAGACAAAGACAACTTCAAAATAAAGCAGGAAACAGGCTGAGCCTGGCAGTTCAGGTCAGCAGGATAAACTGCAGGTAACGAACACCACTGACGCTTCAGATGACTCGCTGATTAAACACAGAGATACGGGGGAGGTGAACTCACGGCAGCTGGTATTGAATGGCGGCGTCGAGGCTGGTGATGTCATCCAGCGGGAAGACGCAGGAGAAAGGGAAGCTCATCGGGATGGAGAGCGAGTCGTTGGTCCGACCGGAGGGGTACACAAACAAAATGTTGGAGTACGTAATGTGGGAGCCGTTTGTCTGATGGGAAGAGAAGACCAGCTGATGACATCAGTAATACTCCCCCTCCTGTCCACAATGTGTGAGTGAGCAGCAAAAACCTTGTGAAGCGCTTTGGATGTAAAAGCATGTAGCCATTAACCAGAAGTCTACAGCCATGCTACCAGGCTAGTGCTTCAGCTAACAGCTACATTAGCATGCTAACATTAGTTAATTAGCAGTAAACCCAGCTGAGGCTTAAGGAAATGTCATCAGCTCTGCAGGTAAGGACACATTAACCTGTTGACCTGATGATGGCGCTAGAGGAAAAGTCAGAGGATCAATAAAATTATTACTGTTCATCTTGACAGGAAACATCCACCAGCTGCTGATGTTTCAGTCTGGACCAACGAGGAGGCCCGTGCATGGCGAGAACATGTTTATGCCACGTTTGTTTCTAAGCAGCCTTTAGATTTTCATGCTGGGATCCAACCAAAATCACCTCCACCAAGTTTCCACAGACACCGTTCCTTCGCTCCACCAGGTACCACATCGCCTCCTGCTGGTCGACCTGCTGGTGGCAGCGCGGGTCGATCAGGTGAGCGGAGGAGGCGTTCAGCCCTCGGTCCTCCAGCACCCTCTTCTGGACCGCCAGACGCAGGTGATCCCGTCCACACACCAGGTCCGGCTCCTGAAGACCACCGAGTTCTGAAACGCAAGACAACCCACATGAAACACAGCAGGAGCAAGGCATTGTGGGTATGAGGGTCAAACCATCACAAGCACACAAGTTAGTAAACTTTTTTTTCAATAGATGAAATGGTAAATCAATATTATGACACCTACCCACCTTTCACAGACCTACAGTCCCATCTTCATAGCTAACCCGCTAGCTGCTAACCCGCTAGCTGCTCGTCAGTTAAACGTCACTAACCTGAGCAGATGACACCAGCATCTTCACCGTGGTTGCAGTTGTGAGTGCTGAACCCTGCATGAGGACATTGTGATAACGAAGCCTCTCTGCCCGTACAGGCAACATCATCCATCCAGATCTGTCCGCTGCCCTGTCCAAAGCTCGCAGAAACGGTGGCCGACTGGGCGAAGCCACACCCCCGCTGTCTGCAGACCACCTGGGCGTCGTTTAAATCCCAGCCATCGTCACACACCGTTCCCCACTGGCCGTTATGCAGGACCTCCACTCTACCAGAGCACGCTGTGTTACCGTTCACCAGCCTCAGCCGGAAGTTGGCAGCTAAACATTAAAACAGAGAGACAGTGAGACAGTGAGCACCTTGTCCCCACAGGTACAGTCAACAAGACAGGAAACACACTTTCATACAGCTTTTATCAAACATAATAAACAGCTGTATTTCACTCTCTGTCAGGCACAAAGTGACATGGCAGCACTGAAAGTGTCTGAAAAACAAGACAGACAGTCCAGTTAACGTTAGCAAGACTGACCAACAGAAAGAGCTATGTCCTTTCCTGAAGGATCTCTATGACCTCTTTAAGGACTTGTGAGAACCCATGAAGGACAAGTAAAACATCATTAGAACTTGCAGAACCCCTTGAAAGACCTACAGTCTGAAGAACCTCTTTAGAGACACTGTGTAACCTCTACAACCTTTTACAAGAACTTTGGTTAGAACCTCTTTAACTGCCCGTGGGACCCCTTAAGAACACCCTGGTCAAGGATGGTCAGCTATGAGCCACGGAAAGCCATATCAGGCACTCTGGTTCATGTGGAACCCACCAAAAAGACCATGGAACCTCACTGACCTGAAACCCTTGGATGTCGTGTTTTCCCATTCTTAATGTGGACGAGGTCACTCACCCTGACGTTCACACCTCCAGGTGATCTTGTCGTCGCTCACGCAGGTCTCACCTTCAGCACAGGTATTACACACCACGGTGTTGACATCTGATGAGGAGCACAACAAAGTCCAGAATCTGACGGTACAAAACAGGTACAGAACTTCTTTGGGCACAAGAGGAACACAGGACCCCGTTCTCAGTCTAATGTGAGATTAGACTGAACAGGTCCTGAACCTCCTGATAGACAGGCCTCTGAACCAGGATCCTATATGTGGCTCTACCTTGACACTACACAGCATAACTCCATGGATACCTGTTGCTTACCTGCGCAGTAAGCTAACCGACACAGAGTCGGGCTTACGAACTTGTACACGTAGTAGTTTCCTGGGCAGGCTTTCACGTGGATGGGGTTGGACTGAAACTGGCAGCAGCCTCTCTCCCAGCTGCCACAGACCTCTGCCGGTATGATGCCATCTGACTGCAGCGGGTGGGGGGTCCTCAACCACAGCGGAGCATCAGTCCCACACATGTGGCTCTCAATGCACCTCTCTGGCATCTGAACACTGCTGTTACCGATGAACAGGCGGTACCAGCCCCGCCAATCTGTACGGCTGTCGCAGGCCACAGACCCCGGGGCCGCCCTGACGTCTGTGGCTCGCCAGGTGTCTTCTAACGCAGAGTAGTGCTCACACGGGTCGATGCAGCGAGACGTGCCGTTCACCTGGAGGCAGTCCTGACCGAAAGGGCACTGTGCGCTCTGGCAGACAAACGTCACTGAGCGCGGTGTGGTTTTGGTAGCAGAGCGACTTTGTAGATCGGGGGTCAGCAGGCAGTTGAAGGAGCCTGGGGTGTTTTCACAGAGATGGCCGGGACCACAGGGAGGGCGGGGCAGCGAACACTCATCAATGTCCACGCAGCCCTGCAGCGGCGACCATTGGTAGCCTTGCCCACAGCAGCCATCGTTGCAGGTGGTTTTGTTATAGCAGGTGAAGCCATCTCCCACCACACCGTCCTCACAGCGGCAGGCCACGCCCACAGCCTCCACGCTGTTGTCCTGGATAGAGGTGTGGCATCGAGCCAGGCTGTGACAGGCCTCACAGCTGGTGGCTACAGACCCTGAGGAGGATAAACACAAAAGATACGATCTTCTTACACACATAACTGCTAACACTAACTAACACTGCGGTGTTGTATGTGACACATCTCAGAAAACTAATATTATTAGCCTGGTGTTTTCCTCGTAAATTAATTAATTAAATAAAAATAAACACTCACAGTGTGGGATAAAATTGAATCAGGAAACTTTAGCTAACAATCCTGGAGTTTCAGTTACATTTCAGTTATCTTGAACTTTGAATTCATGTTCTTTCTGGGGATGTACAGTATCACAAAAGTGAGTCCACCCCTCACATTTCTGTAAATATGTGATTATATCTTTTCATGTGACAACAGTTTGTATAACAGTGTAAAGTAGTGAGCGTGCAGCCTGTATAACAGTGTAAAGTAGTGAGCGTGCAGCTCGTATAACAGTGTAA
>JAPMOB010232517.1:0-13921 GCA_029875015.1 Lepomis gibbosus
GGGACGCCCCTGCTCTTATGGCGTGTGGTAGCTCGTTCCACCATCGTGGTGTCACAGATGAGAACAGCCGGGACTGGGATAAAGTAGAGGGAAATCTGGACACACCTTCACCTTCACTAATCAATGTTTGTCCATAGAAAATTAGTTAGCTGAAGCTTTTGACACAATGAAAAAAACTTTATAGGCTACAACACAAGGCAGAAGTGTGTTATGGCCATATGGAGCCAGACTGCAGTCATAAATCTAATGACTTTAGACTTGATAAAATAAAAATTAAGAATGTATATGTGTGTGACTCACAACTTTACTTGGACTTTAGCCATTTTACTTTTTGCCTTTGGATTTGGAAATACCTGAAATATCTCATTGCCCAAAGATTGAAAAATTAGTTGTAAATACAAAGTGTGCAGTGAATTAACTCTTCATTTTCCCTCTAACTACAGATATACCTTTAATCACAGCAGCCAATCATGTTGCTTCAGAAGGAGGGAAAGGTCAGGACTTGGAACTGACTTGTGTTTTGTTGGCCTTGACTTCGGACTTTATAGCAAAGACGTGAGACTTAATAGACACCTGCTGACGGTGGCCCAACTTTGGTAAAACAAAACTTGAAGGTGAGAAAGTTTTGGTTTTATTTCTATGAAACTCTGAGAGACAAGATAATCTGAGCTTCACGCAGATCTGTTGAGTCATGACTTGTTGTGCTTGTTCAGTATGACGGACATGTGGCTGTAGGTTTCTATATCTGGGAAAAGAAAGTCCACGAGTCCAAATCCAGGGCTCGATATTACAACATTTACAACACTGTGCAGAGGTTCAACATTACTGATTTTATGGTGCCGCACCCAAAGCAGCAGCGTACATAAAGAGCAGAAACCAGAGACGAGGGTTAAGAAACCTACAAGTAACAGCTGGATGATGAGGTGAGTATCAATTTCAATTTGATTTATTGGCATGAATCCAAAAAGAACAATACTGCTAAAGCTTCAATCCTCAGTATCTGCTTCAGCATGTCATATATTTCCTATGTAGCATTGTTAATCTGCTAGACATAGACTGTAACCTTTCACGTGCCTCTTTCTTCCAACCTTTTGCCTTCATTTCTTACCTAATTCTTTCTTTTTCGTATTTCTTCTGTTCTTAATTTCATTATTTGCTTTGCATGTTTGTCACACTGAAATGTTTCAAACACATTGAAATATTAGATAAAGATAACAGAAGTAAACACAAAATGCAGTTTTTAAATTAAGGTTTTTGTTATTAAGGCGGGGGGAAATCCAAACCTAAATGGCTCTGTGGGAAAAAGTGACTGCACCCTGAACCTAATAACTGTCAGTGAGTCTTTTTCAGCGCTGTGGTGGAATTTGGCTAACTCATCTTTGCAGAATTGTTGTAATTCAGCCATATTGGAGGGTTTGAGTCTTAAATGCTTTTTTAAGGTCATGCCACAACATCTCGATCAGATTCAGGTCAGGACTTTGACTAGGCTACTCCAAAATCTTCATTTTGATTTTCTTAAGCCATTCGGAGGTGGACTTGCTGGTGTGTTTTGGATCATTGTCCTGCTGCAGAACCCAAGTGTGCTTCTGCTTGAGGTCACAAACAGATGGCCAGACATTCTCCTTCAGGATTTTTTGGTAGTCAGCAGAATTCATGGTTCCATTTACCACAGCAAGTCTTCCAGGTCCTGAAGCAGCAAAGCAGCCCCAGACCGTCACACTACCACCACCACCACCTTTTACTGTTGGTAAATGGTTATTTTCTGAAATGCTGTGTTACTTTTACGCCAGATGTAATGGGACACACACCTTCGAAAAAGTTCAACTTTTGAGTATTTTTTCAAAAGTCTTGGGGATCATCAGGATGTTTTCTGACAAAACTGAGTTGAGCCTTTACTTTTCTTTTTGCTCAGCAGTGGTTTTCGAACTCTCCATGCTGGCCATTTTTGCCCAGTCTCTTTCTTATGGTGGAGTCATGACCACTGACCTTAACTGAGACAGTTCTTTGGATGTTGCTGTGGTTTTCTTGTGACTTCTTCGCTGTGCTCTTGGGGTAATTTTGGTCAGCCGGCCACTCCTGGGAAGGTTCACCACTGTTCCATGTTTTCACCATTTGTGGATAATGGCTTTCACTGTGGTTCACTGGAAGCTTTAGAAATTACTTTATAAGCTTTTCCAGACTGATAAATCTCAATTACTCTGTTTCTCATTTATTCCTGGATTTCTTTAGATCACAGCATTATGTCTAGCTTTTGAGGATCTTTTGGTCTACTTCACTTTGTCAGGCAGGTCCTATTTAAGTGATATCTTGATTCAGAATAGGTGTGGCGGTAATCAGGCCTGGGTGTGGCTAGAGAAATTAACCTCAGCTCTCCAAAGATGTGATAAATCCCATCTAGGCAATCACTTTTTCCCACAGGGCCATTTAGGTTTGGATTTTTTCCCCTCAATAATAAAAACCTTCATTTAAAAACTGCATTTTGTGTTTACTTCTGTTATCTTTGTGTAATATTTCAATTGGTTTGATCTGAAACATTTCAGTGTGACAAACATGCAAAAAATAAGAGGGCAAACACTTTTTCACACCACTGTAAGTTTTCCTTCCTTCCTTCCTTCCTTCCTTCCTTCCTTCCTTCCTTCCTTCCTTCCTTCCTTCCTTCCTTCCTTCCCTTGAGATGAACAGTGATTGCACAAACACAGAACACAACAGAGAACATTATTTAACTGTACTGCACATGTGATTTAATATTTGACCTTTTAAACCTCCATCAGTTCCGCTCAGAGTCAGTCGAACCTGGAGGACAAACTGGAGGCCCTGGAGTGCCACTTCACCTGGGATCTGGGCCCCAGCAGAGCCAAACTTTTCAGACTCAGAGACGAGCTGGAGGACATCGGCACAGAGGAGGGGTACAGCTGGCTGGGTCACATTTACAACCTGCAGGGGTACATCCACTGCCAGCTGGGGTTCACCGATGATGCCTTGCGTTACTTCAGCATGGCTGCAGAGGCCTTCCGCCAGATGAGAAACACTGTCTCAGATGAGGGTCCCTGGTTAGTGGTGAACTATGGAAACATGGCTTGGCTGCACCACCACCTGGGGAAACAAGCAGAGTGTCAGACTTACTTGACAAAGGTCGACGCCCTGATGAATGAATATCCATCTCCATCCCAGGACGAACTCCATCCGGAGATCTACGCTGAGAAAGCCTGGACCCTGATGAAGTTCGGCGCCGATCAAAAGCGTCTGGCTGCAGATTACTTCCAGAGAGCAATCAGGATGCAGCCGGACATCGTGGAGTGGCACACCAGCCATGCGATAGTGTTAGTCAGTGACTTTAATAACAGCAACAAAGAGCGGGACGCGGACATCTTGAAGAAGATGAAAATCGCCAAGGAACATGATCCAGAGAACTTGTACCTCGCTGCTGTATACCTTGAGGCATGTGCTAGAAAAGGGGAAAACATTGAAGGTGAAGCACGTGAGTTAGCCAGAAAGATTTTAAGAAAGCCCCTCGGCCCCTACAGTGGTATAAGACCCTTACTAAGGCTGTACACAATCTATTTATCACCCGATGAGGCTATTGATTTGGCAGAGGAGGTTCTGGAAAGACATCCAGGTGACCGTTATCTGAAGAGTTGTGCTGCAAACTGCTACAAGTGGAAGATCTTTTTCTCCCAGGACAATCCCCTGGAAGGCAGCATGATCGACAGAGCCATCAGTCTCTGTAAGGATGTGATTTCTCTTTACCCCGATTATTCACTTAAAACGGAAATAAGTCTTGCAAACATATATGCAAAGTCCAATCAGCAAGACGAAGCTGAGCAGATATTCAATGATCTGCTAGAACGTGATCTGGATCCTGCAGGGAAACAGATGCTTTACAACTGCTATGCAAAACATGTGCATTTCAATCGAAAGGAGAGCTACAAGTCGATAGAATATCACATGAAGGCAGCAGAGATACCGCTAAAATCACGCAATCGTGAGAACAGCATCAGAATTCTGGAGAGGATTAAAGAAAGAAACAGAAATCGAATGTGTGGACAGATAGAGGAGTTTCTGGCTAACCTGCAAAACTAACAGTCTATATTAAAGAGCGAGATTTATTGCACTGTCCAACTGAGTGTTTGTAACAACATCAGGTACAGGTTTATCACTACAAGTGACCCCATTCACTTTGTTTTCACATTATCATTTGATACATTATTATAAAAATATTGAATGTAGCTGCTTTAAAGGTGATTACATTTAGAAAAAAATGCTTCATTCAAATGATTTCTGTCCTTGTGTGTGCTTATCTCACCAGTCAGGTTGCCTAAACTAGTAAAATGCTATTACGACAATTATTAAATAAATATTTTTCAGTTAATTTTTAGAGAAAATCACAAATGTTTTTGCATCGTAACGGGATTTTGTCTGTAGCCTTTTGTGGTGAATGCTAGTTGTCTTAAGTCTGTTTATGTTTTATTATGCTGACCTCTAGAAAGTGGATTAAGTCGGGATTTTCCAGTTATTCTGGCATAATTTAGCCACTTATTTCATGAAAGCAGTGGCACAAGTTACTATGGAGATTAATTCTGTTCAGCTATCCTTCTCCAGACCAGGCTAACATGGTTGTGCTTTATCTGTTCAGTCAGCAGTGGTTTGCTAACAGTAATTACAATCCCTATGTAAGTATTTCGCATAATTTTTATTAGCCTACATTTGGAAAGGTTATCTGTAATCTTTATTTTACTTATTTGAGTTAAATAAAGCCTCTGAGCGAAGCCAGTATTTGCTGCTTCATTAGAAATGTATAACTGGCATCTTCATCACCTTCCCCGGCCACAGAAGAATGTGCTAAACTTAAAATTCTACCAAATTGCAAATAACATGAATTACAGATTATGAAATAACTACATTTTGTGTTCTCGAGTGAATCTCTTGGAGACTGACTGCGACAATGCTGCAATATTTCCTGATAACATCAACGGCTGATTATATTTAAGTGTACTTTTTTTTTGTTCTGTGGCATTTTGTGTATATTCTTTAATAAGAAAGGCTTATGTGTTACTCTTCCCTTAGTATGCTTTTTATTTGACATTGGTAGCACTTTCATAAATCTATACATTTTCACTGTAAATGGTTCACAGTGGTTCACTGTGGTGTGCTGTACATTCCTGAAAAAACAGGGAGAGGATATCACAACCTTTTATTTAGCTTGGATCATTTTTCTGCTGGGAGCTTGGGAGAGAAAAAATAAAAAATGATTAATACATTGTCGTGCTTACAGTGTGCAATGAATTGATCACTTCGTTTTCTAGTTTCTGGGTTTCCAAGTCCATTTTCCTCAGTGTGTCTTTTTATCTCAATATCTAGGTTAGTGAAGTTAGTCGGTATTTAGTTAGTTAATTTAACTGCAGGAAATGCTACTACTGAGGAAATATATTCACAAGTACAGACGAGTCTCAAGAGGATCCTGATGTCTTTACTGCACAACCAGGTAGAAAATCTGGACTAGTATGAAAGCGATTTTCTTTCCAAAGACGCCTTTTCAAAAACAGCTGCTGGAAAAGAGAGGTCGTCTTATAATCAGGGTCGACTAATGTCGAGAAAGTAGTAGCTTTAAATATTTGTTAATATTTTACTGTTAAGCTGTTGCGTGACGTCACACATGCTGTCTGCATCTCTCTGGGAACTTACAACCATGAAGACATACTTCAGATGCAGCCACTTCATTTTTGACCTGGATGCATAAAATGTTTGTGGCACATGTAGCATCTCAAAGCCAAAAGAAAATCCTCTTGGGGCCACATCCTAAACCCAACAGGAAGGGAGCCCTTTTTATTAGAAAGTGCAGTTTTTGCCCATTTTACTCTGTATTCAACTCCTCCTGGAGAATTGATCTGATCGACCTCAAACTATGAACTCCTGAATTTACATAGGAGTAGAATCAGTAGGATTTTAAATGCCAGTAACTATTAATAAGTACTATGTACTTACAGGCTACTCCACCCCATAAACCTGCTCTAAAGGTACACTTGGCTCTGTCAGGGTGTGGTGTGGTTGACTCTTTTAAACAAACTATACGTGAGCACACTTACAGGCAGAGTGGCTGAGATAAGGCTTAAATAAATAAGTTCAAATAAAAGAAGGTAATCCAACAGAAATCCAGACTCCACAGAAACAAGCGGGGCGACGACAGGCTGAATACATCAGGAGCAAAACAGATGACCGGGATCAGGACTAACGAGGCAGAGAGACAGCAGGGGAAAACAGAGAGACAGGCATGCAGAGGAGGAACAGACATAACCTGGGTACTGGACACTAAACGCCGAATGACCATAAAGATTACAATAACACTAGGCAGGTAGACAGAAACTGAGCATGAAACAAACACCAGATAACAACAATACGACAACTATAGGCACAGAATAAAGGGCAGGCTAATGCTATGGCAACGAGATTTTATATTTAATAAAGGCTCAGGCAAAACACTTGTCTTTTGGTGAATTTATTCAAGTCTTCGGCAGAAGGAACTCACAGGGACACACACGCAACAAAGAGTATCATCCGAGTGAGCTGCAGTGTCTCAGCACATGCAGTTTTTATCTCTGACTCAGGGTCAGAGCTTTATCTCACAAAAGAACAGGGTGTCTTTGAAGATTCCCTAAGAGACACTAAATCTGAGTCTGTGAAGAGGCACCCAGGTCCGAGGAATGTGGTGGATGTGTCTTGGCCTCTTCGGGCACGGGCATAAAACATCACACCCCTTGCATCCCTTGACCCCATACCCAGAAGGTCGGATGGCCTCAGTGATAAGTTACAGAGCAGTGTTTTAAAAGTGTTCTCATGGAATTCCCATCACACTACTCCATTTTAGCATACTATGCTAACACAATACAATGAGAATTTAAAACCTTCATGTAAGTCCATCTGCAGTACTTGGAAAGGGAAAATAATAATGTGAAGAATATGAAACAATAATATGAGAATATAAAATGGAAAGAATAAACAAGTAATAAAGGTAAGTGTGATGAACAAGTAAATATAATGAGATTAACACAATGAATCAAGAATTGAAAATACTGATATATTGAAAATATTGATTATAAATCAAAACCATGCCACTCCATTTTTTAATGCAAACGTGTGGATGTTCATTACGGTTGCAAAGATCAATTCTAAAATTCAGAAGATAATCAAAACTCAAAAGATAAAACAACAGGAATTCAAATTAGACTTTAAACTTCAAAAATGCTATGAACTAAGGCACAGGACTAAGATGCAGAACTAAGATAAGAGACGAGACAGATGCTAAGTAAACTTAAACATGTAAGATAATGAACAAGGCTACACAGGACAGGATCGTGACAGGCTGAGCTATATGACCTTCCCTCTGTTTACCGTCACGTCTAAATGACTTTGGATGCTTGAACACCTTTCCACACGGCATGTATAGCACAAAGTGACAACCAGACAATGGCAGGAAACACTTCAGAGAGACCACGTTATAGAACACGCTCTTTCTGCAAGGCAGACTGTCCATATATGAATATGAGTGTAAAGTATTGACAGGGTAAAGTATCACAATAGTTTCTGCCGTGATATTAATTTTTCTAAATAAGAAATGATTTGTCATAAAAACAAATAATACAGTATAAATATTTCAACCCTTTAACAGTTTTGAATATAAAGTGTCAGTATTAGTATTTTACCAATATTTTAAAGACAGAAAAAAAAGATAATTAAATGAAATATATTTTTAAAATTCTTTAATATAATAACACCAGTTATTTTCTGGGTTTGGCTTTGGCTCTAGTTTACCAGGCTTGGCCAGGAGCTGAGCGTCACAGACAGGACAAGACAGAGAATGACTAACACTTTGTTGGTTTTAGGCTTTCTGTAGAATTTGTTGACAATAAAAAAAATATAGAATACAAACCATATTCTTTGAAAAAGTGCAAAAGTTCAAATAAAAAAATATTATAAATGTTAGAGGGATGTTTGTGCATCCCACAGCGATTCTAATGAATCCTGTTCTCTCAGTGTTCACACACAGTTTACGGACAAACTCCCATTGTAGCATTACACATGACCAAATCTGCATCCTTGTCAGGCGATCACTGACCAAACAAACTTACAGCTGATATGAACAACATCCTTTAGCTAATAATCATGTGCACAGAGGGATTGTACATTATCTGCATCATATTTTTATTACAGGAGACAGACAGGTGTAAAGTAGTTTAGTTACTGGAGATCTGATGCACCAAAGTGGGGGAAAAGTTGATACCCACTGATTATGCACATAAATAAGTTTTGCAGTCTGAGAGGAAACATTGTATAATGTCATCTGTGGTTCTGCTTTCCCAGTCTGATAACAATAACGGTTTATTTTGCTTTGTGCTTGAGACAACAAGCCCTCTCTGTATTCTCGCCGAGCCTCCAGGCCTCCGGCAGCCACAGACTGACTCCTTTTTAATAAAGGTTGAGCTCTGCCGTTGATGTTTCCACTGGAGAGGAAACATCTTTCAGAGCCAGTCTACATGTTTAGTGTCTGTGTTGCCCACTGGTTACATTTCCTACCTGTGTGGGAAACACCCTATAGCTCCAGGATGTAGCCTACACCACACCCTGCTACCTTTCCACACATCCTGCTCTCTGTTTAAGATGCTGCAGCCTTAAAATAACACATTTGTTACACAGTAAAAACTTGACTAGAGTTTCAGAGAAATATTGTCAAGTTTTTAAAAAGGTTGCAAAGGTTGTACTCAGTCTGTTAAACTGACGTGAAAAAACCACCACATCACCTGACTATTGAGAAAGAGGACAATGATATTAAGGATAAATACTGTTCCTGTACAGCTGGTTAGGTCTCTATTCACTGTTACAATGACTAAAAACGGCTCCTTTTGCGTACAAGTCAATACTCAGCTACGAAAGTGTCGGACCTCAGTTAGAGCGAGTCCTATACTGCGCTGTGGTTGGCCAACTTGGGTATTTGGGGCGTAGTGAAGGGTCAATCTGATCATGATCAGATGCCATCATTCATATTATGTAGGCATAATAACTAACAATTGGAATGTGTATGTGTGTAATCGTAAACACAAACTTTATCTTGATATTACATTTTTAAAACACACATTAAAAATGTAGTTCATAGTTCCTAACAGAGCATGTATGTGCCTCAGGTTTTAATTCAATTCAATTTTTTTGACGTTGTAAAATGCTGTAGAATTCCCATTTTCAGATTCATTTTTGTATTTAGGGTTTCTCCTAGAAAATGTTTACATGCTCTAATGCACATTATTTTTCTCATATTGGTGGATATGTTGGTGTTTACACCTCTAACATTGGTACAGGAGATTTAGACCTCTGTAACGAGCGTTTACTGTATCGTTAGACTAGTAAAGCTATCTGTCCATCATGAAACTTCATAAATCACACAGTTGAGGCAGAGCAGCCGGACGACATCAGAGGGAAAACCGGAAAATGTTTAATTTTCCTTCATTATCGTAAAAGCAGTGAGACATTCTGAACAACCTTCAGCAGTAGCTTGATGGATTGAGATGTTACAGTTTTGCATTCTACCGCACCTTTAAGTAAAAAGTATTGTCATCTACTTGGGCTGAATCGGCTAAAAACCTAAAGTATCAAGCATGAAAGTATGAAACTCTTTATGCAGAATGGCCTCTGTCATAGACTTAAATTATTAAAAAGTACATTATATTATTAGGATATTTACAAAATATTGTAAATATATATCATTTGCATTACTTGCATTAAGATGTCAGCTTCCATTCAAAGTAGTAATTTCTTTATGTCATCTAGTACTTTTAATTTCATAGCAACACTGGCATTCTGCCATCTTCTGACATGCTCAGTTTCAATTTTGTATCCCAGATAAAGCCTGCAGTGTTTCTCTTGTAACCCAATTACCTCTTAATGCACCTATTACTTTTTAGTAAATACTTAGTATTTCTAAATTATTTTAAGTACTAATGCATTAAAATGTAAACGGTATTAAAAGGTAGTTAAAATGACTATTGTTTTTTAGTAAAGTATTGTTATAAGGTATTAAAGGTGAGGTAGTATTGGGAAAGGCAAATGTATTTGTACAGAACCTTTCAACAGTACTAAACAACTGTATAAGGAAAAAATAATCACTGTAGAAATTAAATGTAAAATAATATTTAATATTTTGGATTTGGTGCCCAATCCTGCACTAGTAAACTTTAATTAAAAAGGGGGTGGGAAAATGTGTTGACAGGATGACACAGTAACAAAAGAGGAGGTGAGTGTCTGACTGGTTCCACTGTAAAAATGGGAACACCCAATCCCTGAGTGATGCGTATATTCATCACCTGTGCTGTACAGTTTATAAAAAGTGCAGAATCATCATCCAGGAAAACTGATCCACAGTCCTTACCTGATCATCATGGTGAAGCTGATTCTTTCTCTGACCCTCATCTGGGCGCTCTCCAGCACAGGTAACTGCTCTTTTTATCACATTAGATTTTCTTCAGGGAGAACAATTTAAAACTATGAAGATATTTTTCATTTTGCCAGAATTTTTTTTTTTCAAACAGATTTAAAATCTGGATGTTAGCAGATTATTTTTAAATTAACCAGACCCACACATTTATTAAAATTTATTACAGATTTTATTGATCCTACTGTAAAAAGACAGGAAATAACTACTGTTTGTAACAAACATTCTGTTTTTTTAAGTGTTTCTGCACAACAAGAAGAAAAAAACATTTCAACCTTTATAGATCATCTAAACCTGTAACCTTAACACACCATACGTTTGATTTGATGTTTCACTTGTGATGTGATCATCACTGAATTAACAATTTCTCTCCCCATTGCAGCTGGAGCACTTCAGTGTCAAAACTGCACAAATGAGCAGTGTTCAAGCACAAATTCATCAACGTGTTCTTCAGAAAACATGTGTATAGCAGCTTCCATTCAAAGTATTGTTTTCCTCATGTCATCTATTACCTTTCAGATAAATACAGTTACTGCAAAGTTATGTGTTCTATCTGCCATTAATAAACTGCCCTTTGATTTTGTAGCCAATTCACCTGGAGCTTTACCGCAAATCATCGAGGCCTGTGTACCATCCTCCCTGTGTCCAGCTACAGGCAGTCAAACATTTTCTGTCAACTGGGGTGTTTCACGTAAAGTTGGATCTCTTCAGTGCTGCAAGACAAGTAACTGTGTCTCAGGAACTGCTAGTAAGTACACATAAGTAGCTCATTTAACATAAGAAAAGGTAGATGTACAGAACAAAGAACACTGGCATTGTGATGCTTAAATGTTTTTGCTTCCTCAAAAAAATTTGGTTGTTTTCTGTTTCAGTCCCCGATGCTCCGTCAAATAACAGCCTACAGTGTTTCCCATCTTCATTACGATGTCAGGGAGTGGAGGACCGCTGCTTTCAAGCGAAAGGTGAGTCTTTCCAATAAATAATTTAACAATGTTTGTCTCCAAATGTATTTTATTACTTCAAAGTATTTCAAGCAAATTCCTATTTGTGAGATGTGTATGAGGTACTTTTATTTACACTTCTATTGATTACATTTCAGAAGCAAATTTTTTACTTTTCACGGCACGTCTATGTTGGCTGGTAACTTTACACTTTACACAATTTTTGACAAATCATCTTACATGAACGTTATAGATTTAACAAGCCCACAGTAGTGATATTAGATCCATCCTGACCAGTTATACACCAGGAGGAGCAATCCATTTTTTGGCTGCAAATAATGACAATATTATTATCAATTAATTTGCAAATTATCAAGATAGTTGCCCATTTTTAAAAATCAATTAATCGATTTTTAAAAATCAATTAATCGATTAACCCTAACAATCGCGATCGGGATAAGCGGTACGGCGAAACTGGTTATCAAAAATTAACCCAGGGTTTCCCATTACAGGCGGGAGCGCGTTCACTTAAAAGAGGCAGCAGATGACCAATTCCAGACATGAACAAGTCCACTGTCAGCAAAGCGTACGACGATTAAACTGCAACAGAAGACAGTAGCACGCCTGACACATGCAGGGAGACAGAAAATCGCAGACTGTGTGAAGGCTTAAACGAACAGGTGTAGTCTATAATATTGCGTTGATTTGATGTTTTCTTATGAGCTGTATGAAAATATCCTGAGCCGTATTTCAGCTCGGCTGTGTGTCGGCGTTTCCACTAAAAGACTCGGGCACTGATTAAGTGGCCGTTCCTCCTCACTTTAAAAAACTTGTCCTCTCTTCAAAAATTTGATTAATTTATTTAACACACTCAAAAGTGTTTCAAACATTGTTCTAAATTAACTTCATAAAGCAGTGAAACGAAAAGTCCATTCATGCCATAAAATGAGCTCAAATAGTGGCTGAAAGACTGAATCTAAACATCTAGGCGACTGGAAACTCACCGACCGTCGCACCTTATGCGATGTGGGCACAACATGACTATAGTCTCTGTAGTAAGCCTATAAGAAAGCTATACAAACCTAAAATAGATAGTCTACACTCATATTAAAATTTAGTATTTCAATAGCCTTACCAAACTGCCCATAATATTCAGCCTCACATAGGAAAAATAAAACTATTTATTTTAACAGCTTGTCAGGATGTGTGAAACGAAGAGGGAGCAAATAAAAAATATAAACACATTTCAAAGCAGTAAGTAGGCTGATCCTGCTGTACTGTAAAAACCTGTAGGGAACATTAACCTAAGGCTTTTAATCTCTGCAGGATTATCGCTATAGTCAAGAGTTTCTCCACGTCACGCTGCAAACATAAAGCAGCCTATTGGCTAAAACAGTCTGTGGGATTTCCTACAGATGGTGATGTCATTTCGCAAAAGAGCTGATTGGTCAGTAGGCGGTGTTTTCATAGAGTTGATCTCTTATCTGGAACATAACCTGCTCCGGAGCAGGTTAGCTGTTCGGCATAAGTTACCATGGAGATCTACCCCGGTAAGAAGTGAACCACCTTCGTGGTGCTGAAAACCCAGGGTTAACCTCGAAGTTACCTGGATAAGATCAAATCCTGCTTCGTGGTTTCTGTTAAATTGTTTATTAACACAAATAGGTAATCAGCCAATCACATGGCAGCAATGTGCATTTAGGCGTGGTCAAGACAACTTGCTGAAGTTCAAACCCAATCAGAATGGGGAAGAAACGGGATGACTTTGAACATGGCATGGTTGTTGGTTCCAGGCGGGAAGGTTTTTAAAATCAGCTAAAAATCCTCGATTGCGCTCTAGGCATTCGGCTGTACTCACCTCAAATCCAGCATTATGGTAAAAACACCAGTCCTCCCATTCATTTGAATATAGTGCATTTAGGATGTAGTGGTGGGGATTGGAGGAAATGCTGGGGAATAAAATACTGAGTAGGCTAAAAGTTGAAACAGAATTACCTTTTGAAGAAATCCAACCCGACGTCATGCTGTGGTGGCAAATAAAGTAAGCCAGCTATTATACCGGAACCAAACTGCTCCACAGTCAGCCTGAAACTGAGTTCACTGACCAAACAATGATATTTTCCAAGTTTGGTTTATTTCGTGTACGAGTTTAAGAGTTGCATTCTCCCAGGTAAACTTTGATCCATCCAAACTTTGATAACATCTCAATAATTAAGCTTCTATACTTAGAGGGACATGACTACAGTCTTTAATCAGGAAATCCAGTATTAGGATAAACATCCTCATGAAAAATAAGGTGTGTCAGATTTAGTAGCTACAGGTGTTATTTAAATTGTCAGATACAAATTTAATCAACATTTAGGTAAATAAATATAATTAATCAAATGAGATTTGGTTTTGGATGATACCCAGTTTTAAAGGACTTAGAACTGAATCAGGACCAAAAACATCAACTCATAATGGAGTATTTGTACATTGTGACATTGCTGCTTTTACTTAATTGACA
>JAPMOB010232518.1:0-37714 GCA_029875015.1 Lepomis gibbosus
CTTACTATCATTTTCGTTCCGTCTCGTCTCATCAACGAAAACTCAAAAATGTCTCGTCATGTTTTAGTCACCTTAGAGCCATTTTTAGCTAGTCATCGTCACGTTATCGTCATAAAAAAAAAGTGCGTCAACGAAATCATTTCGTTATCGTCATCACTGACGAAAACATCACTGGCTCACAACAATAATTCCTAACAGTACCAATTTATTAATTTAACCGCAGTGAAGTGTGAACATTGCGGTTGTTGCAGTGCTTGCCATCCTCCACGGTATGCTTGACCAATAGCGCGGTATTTCAATTTTGTGGTTATCATGACAGGCCTAGTTTGTAATCAGAGGATAACGGGCTAGTTTTGGCCAACTATAGTTACCATTTGTACTGCTAGGTTTTTTTCTGCTGTCTTCTCACAAGAAACAAGTATTTAATTAAACATTTTTCATGACAATGTGACAAAAAGTTGTTGCGCTATGAGAGGAGCAGAATTTTAACAGCAGCTCACATGCTCTAATGTAACTAACTAGCAATTGTTAGCAAGCCAGCACAGCCAAGTCAAATTCATTAGGATATATATGGTAATAATGCATACAAAAACTTATCTCTCATGAAAAAGAATGCATTAATGAACATATTGTATCTTGTTGCTACATGCAATTTAGTCTTCACATGACGAGATTTATAACAATGACTGACAACGTTTACATGTCCCGATTTGACTGTTACCAACCAAGTGCTCCTCCAACTAAGAAAACCACAAACACCTTCAGGGCTCGACAATAACGGTGGCCCAATGGCCCGGGGCCAGTAAAAAGAAACGTTGGGACTGTTGAACTTGCAACTCATTGGCCGGATTAGTAGGCTATTTAAAAAACAAACAAAAAAAAAATCGCATTAGAAACTCAACATCCTGCAGTTGTTTTGCAGCTCTTGGCGTGCACCGTTTTCCTATCCAGAGTTGTAGTTACGTGACGAGTGGTTGTCAACTGTTATTTCTCTAATCTCAATCAAGCGGTAACCTCTTTGTCTGAAAAGTGAAACCATGGAGACGTAACTCAAAACTGCATTCTCTAACGGCCAGCATGGGGTGAGTCGCTGATTGCAAAAAGAAGTCTGGTTCCATTAGAAATAATGACAAAATGACCCTACTTTCATAATGAGTTGAGTGAGGCGCTAGTTCCAAATCTTCTTCAACACAGCATGATGTTCATTTAGTAAAAAAATGGTCCTATTTAGGGGAAAATAGACGATAATGCAGCATATGCTTTAGTGCCGGGCTTCCTTGTGATTAACATGTCGCCACCAGGCAACCTGTCAATCTGGATAGAGGCAACATGTATCTGCTGGTTGGTGTACATTTTTTTAATTTAAATTTTAATTAATTTTTAAATAGCTGTCAACAGGAGAGAGAGCATGTCATTTTTGACTCTGTTAGTATGTTTTGTTTTAAATAAATTGTTTTGTTAACCATTACCTTTTAATTTTTTTGAATTTTAAACAGTTTTAGTTTAGTTTTTTACTTCCAGGATGTATTTAATAAATGATTAAACATGTTAAAAGAATAACAGAATAACATAAATTATAAATCTTTGGTTTTGTTGTAAAACTCATGAATAACTTTTGGAAGGAGGGCCAGTAAAAATTGCGTTCGGGCCTGTGAGTTTCAAACCCGCTGGCTCCGTGGGGCCAGTTGCATGTTTTGAATTTTGTGCTCTTTAGCAAAAAAAAAACAGAAAGGTTGCTAATTATCTATTGCTGCCTCCTCTAAAAATAAACTACTCTGGTTGGGTTATTTTTTGTGAAAAACCCTTGGAGTCTTAAGATTACTGTTGATGGGTTACAGCCACAACATCACTTATTATCCCCAGTCAACTGCTGTGTTAGTAAGTAGAAGCCTGAGAAATAACAGAACATATCAAGCTTGGAATGTAACGCAGCTGGAATAGACCCTTGACCAAATCTCCAAAAGAAGCCTTCCGTTTCAGGGTCAGAGTATACTTGAGGCCAGAATGTATACAGTGTGTGAAAGACATGAACAAAAAACACAACTAATTCAAGGCTCTAATCATTAATACTGTTTGTTTAAAATGAGTTAGCCTCAGCCTTTGGCCAAGACTTACAATTTTCCTTCAGAAATATTCAAACTGAACCCATTTACATGGAGTTAGAACCATGTTTGAGGATGATTTCCAAGCCAGGGTGAAATCCTAGATGGGTTTGAGACTGAAGTGCACCATCAGGCCATTCAGCAAAAAAAAAAAAAAAAAATAGTAGAGCATTCATTCTACATGCTGCCACATTATCATCCGTTAGGCTTTCCACTGACGGCCAAAAGCAACAGCTAAGGTAATGTTTGACACAACCTGCATCAATCAGCTATTAAAGAGACATTAACGAGACATCGTAGTGCTTTTTACAAGCAGGAAGACAGGTGAGAGGTCTGGAAGACGTCAACAATGAAACGGCCTTACATCACCACTGGCTGTGGTTCAGCCTTTGTTTTATGGACCCCACAGGACAATAATGGTAGGAGTAGTCTATCCCAGTATTGAGTTCATCTGACACCATTAAATCTCAGGGTCTAACAGCTTTAGCCCATTAAGTCGGTCTGGGATATGCTGAATAGCTGAACTCTGCCTGGCCTTTGAGGAGGACACACACTTTTAAATCACACACTCTGGCGAAAGGACAACATTTGACAATGGTTGAGCAGAAGCATTCAGCTTTTACCCAGAGTTGGGTCATTAAGGTCATCATCTGAGCGAATAGCCCTCATATGTATGCATAGAATAACAGCACTACACAGAGGCTTACTGGAATAATGCATTCTAACTTAATAATAAATAACTGTTTCTAGAGTAGGTGTTTGTCTCTCATACATCTCTATCATAAATAATTGTCTATGTATGAGCATTGTCACTACAGGCTGATGTGCCTTCTCATTAATTCAACTGTTCTTATATTCAGCATTTCTTCATTGTAACTTTAATTCAGCTAAGAGCTCATTAGACTTACATTCTCAAGGTCAACACCCTAGTTAATGGCTTATCAGCAAAGCCATAGCCTCAAGTTTCCCAGATAATCACAAATGTTTACAAAGTTAACATTCCTTTACAGGTCAAACTGAAATATATTAAACTATTTAAAATTCGCCAGTCCTATTGAAAGAGAAAACAAACAAAGCCAATGCAGTGATTAGAGGAATTAAAGTGCAAGTCATCTTCTTACGATTAAGTCAATCGATGATTAATTCTACTTCATTAGACCACTTACAAGCTGATCCCAATAAACATAACTCCTAGTAGTAAAACTTTCACATTTAATGCAATACTGTAGATTGAAAGGTAGATAATTTACTGGTTATATAGATACATGCATAACAAAGTAACACATTTTTGTTTGTCCTACTTTACTGCATGTTTGACCACATGTATAACCATTGTCTGAGCACTTAAATGGTCGCACAGCTGCATAGCACACACAAGGTAGCTGGTAAGACACTGATGATCATCTCTGTCTGTCAGATCAAATACCCTGACAGGAGTAGATGCGTTCTGGCTTGATGTAAGATCACAGTGTCACTGTGATCTGCTCCTTTATCATCCACCATCTTTCCACAAGTCACAGATCGGTGACTGATACAGAAAATGACTCATAAAACTGATGGCACTTGGTCGACATGGTATAACACTGATGTCATGTCCACATGCAACAAGTGTGAAATCAAGTAAAGAACTGAACTTTTCACTTGTATCTTCATCTGATAAGACTGCACAGTTACTCAGCTGATAAATCTAAAATAAAAATGTTTGATTTCAAGATTCCCCGCGACCCTGTACGCGGTTGGATGATGGATGGATGGATGGATGGATGGATGGATGGATGGATTTCAAGATGAAACGCACTTCAATTAATGAAAGAAAGCTTCTCATTCATAAAAATGGGCCTGTGGTATAGTCAACACAAATTTTCAATCTACTTGTCTTGTGGAACAGAAAAATGTTTCCCCATTCATCTGAGGGAATTCTGGAGTCCAGAGGATTATTTTAATTTCCTCTAACATCTTCCCACCTGGATGACTCTACACTGACTTTTGGTAGGTGCAATGTTATTGCCCAATAGCTATAAAATGTACATGGTATAAGCCACGACCTGGTACTGCCAATACAAATTCCATCAAGGCCAGAGATCCAAAACAAAATGCTACCAGGGTCTAGCTCTGACAGGGCTGAAGTTTTTTAGACGTGGCTTCCAGCCCAAACTGCACTTTATCAGGCTCCACTGACCTTCTAAAACCTGGAGTGCTTTGTTTAAGAGGCGACAACATGGCCACCTTTGTGATGGTGTAAAGGGGGAACGGTGTTGTTTATCACAAAACAGAGTGACATTTAGAAAAAGTAAAATGGGACTGAACTTTGTGGAGGCCTCGAATTGGAGATGTAAAGTTGTGCTGGTGTGCTTTGCTGAAATTTAGACCTTGATCCTTATTACGAATCTTACTAAATATACATTTGACATTTTCAGTAAACTGACATGCATATTAGTGGCAAAATTCCTATTCATTTTGATCATTTACTAATTTGTATAGGGATAACTGCAAGCAAGGACATGAACTTTGTACTGCGCCTCACCAAGAACATCAGAAACTAAAACATGAATATGATAACTCATTGATCTCCAGTTATTTATATTCAACTTGTTCCGCTCCATAGGTGGGTCCTATGGAGCGGAATACATGGAGTACAGACCTAGTTACAAGACAGCAGCCCTGCAGTGAGGAGCGATTCAGTGCACTGTTCAAAGGTCCTTCAGAAAAGGAGATGGATGAACCTGGATTGATCTTTTCAGTGTCACACAGAGAAGATGAAAATGCATGTCAGTGTAAAAATAAATCTGCCTGTAAGTAATAATAAGGTTTGCATCTGGTGTGAGTAACACTACTGTTATATTGCAACAGCCCCCTCTTTTGAGTGTGTGTGTGTTTGCTCCTTAACCTCTGGGTCGCACCTGTTACCTAGCTCAAGCTCTGGCTGAGGGCAAGGGGGAAAGATCAAGGGCCATGGTGTCACATGACACTTCCTTCACAGATCTGTTTCAGAGAACACACATGCCCATGCATTCTGTCAACCAAGAAATTACCTATTATTTATGTCACTGAATCCTGACAATGATTCATATTGGTCAACAAACATGTTTGGAATAATTTCTAAAAAGCACACACTGCCTTTAATCCATCAAACGTCAAGGTTACAAACACCACAATCACATTAAATAACAATTCAATGTAGAAGGAGTGTGCATAATTTCACTAGTGGACTAAAGCGTGCACTCATACATAATTCAATAGTTCCATCCAAAAATATTATTATGCCTCAGGGAAAAAACAGTGCTACTTAGAGATCCATGACTTGATATACAAAGAAAAACAACACAGACTCACAAGCACAAGTGTGATGTACACCAGCGTCTTTAAATGGCTTATTAGATTCAGATTAGCCAATAGCATGACTTGCTTCAATGCCAACGTTATGCCAAAAGTGCTTTCAAAAGGCAGATTTGCTATTTAATAATGACGTGTAAACACGCAGCACTTTCTCATTAAGCTAATTTTGTTTTACAGAGACTCTGAAATGTTGATCATTCCTGAGCTGCAGCTTAGCCCATTTATAGGGCATCGAGACATAATCTTTCAAGTGAAATTCGCGCTGCATCTAAGGTAGGAATTGATTTCCTACCTCCTCTCATAATAATTTATGTCACGTTTGTGTCATCTCTTTTAAAATAATGCTGTAGAAGCGTAGATCAATACCATATCTGAAAGTCTGTGATAGGCAAACGAAAAGATGAAAGGCAAATCAAATACTTGCGACTGTTGAGCAGCTGCCATGACATAATGTCATGAAACATTCAATCATCATTTAGACGTTCATCCTACAACTAGCTGACTTTAGCTCTATCAGTCAAAGACAAGACCTCTAGAATAGAAAGATCAATATCGCCACAAAACACTATCTTCCTGTTGCTCCCTACAAAGAATGTCAGGTATGTTCACAAAGAAATGTAGGAAACAATCCAACAAATATTTGTTCCACATACTCTGGGGACAGGCATCCGCAGGGAACTTATCAGAAGGCAAATCTGAAATCTTGGCAAATCTGCATCCCCATTTACTTTAAACAGGTGAAGAAGTAACAATGTCAGACGCCTGCCTTTGTTGACACAGTCAGCTCGTGAGGGGTAATCAAAACAAGAGCAAGGAGCAAGTAAAAACAAGAACTGACAACTACAGTCCCACATGAATGCACAAAGAACATCTCATTTATCAGGAGCCCAGTGTCTGTTTTCAATGGGTCGAGGTTTACAGTGGTAATGTGCTTCAACTTTCACTGGGCTGAACTTGTGACACTGAAACTGAAGAATGTTTCAATTTCACAATCACATTCTTCAAACAAACAAAAAGGGTCAACACTTATTATTGCACCATGTTAAGAGATGTGGTGGATTTCAGTAGAAATGCAACTAGGATTTTTTTGGAGTGTGATACTGATGTTTTTGCCACTACAGCTGACATTATTTTGTACATCTTTCTACCGACATGTTCAGGCTTGTCCAGAGACTGGCACTGGCAATCCCCCTTGAGGTCGCAGTCTGACACACACTTGTGATTTGTGATTTTCTAGGTAAAAAACAACACTACATGAGCAATTATTAGCTATTTTTATCAAGAAAAAATGCCAAACATTCTCTTGTTGAAGCATTTCAAATGTAGGAATTTGCTGATAACCAGAACATCTTTGGGTTTTGGACTGTAGGCTGAACAAAACAAGTCTTATGAAGATGTCGGGACATTGTGATGGAAGTTTCCACATTTTTCCGCCTCGGACAAGGAAACAAAATTTTCTGAAAATCAAAACAGACCTTGTGTATGTCGTTCTTGCATGCAGTCTGGTGCTTACCTCAGAATAACGGGAACCAGAACTACATTTTTGATAATACTAATGCCCTATCAGTAAATACTCATGCTTTATCAGTATCTACACAATATGATTTATTGAACCTTTGCAGCTGTCTGTCAAATCAAATAGCCTGTAAATGAACTTACCTGAGACCATAGATGTTGACATGGTGAAAATCAGAAATCAGACATCAGAAAATGCTCCATAATATCTTCATTTTTTCGGTGGCAATAACTTGCAATTTAGAGGTGTTTTTGTTTTGTTTTTTTTACAGAAATTTTAACACAGTACTGATTCTGGTATAGTTTGTGTCCTATTTCATGCTATCGGCTATAGAGTCAGTCTCCATTTTGATTTACAGGTAAAAAGAGAGACTAAAATTCATGCCTCTGATAAAACTATTACTTGTACAAAGCCTGGTGTAATGTGGACAGCGACAGCTCATTTAAGTTATACACGAGCTAACACATCTCCCAGTCTGGAGTCCTTTGTAAATGGTGTGTCATGAGGATAAGATGGACAGTCTCACATGGGTCAGCCTAATGTTAGGAAGCACAGGTCTTTGATGGAAAAGCAGGACAACACAGGCTGTTATCCTATATGTTAATATATGTAAGGTGGTGGTGTCAATGAAAAACTAAAATCTGCAGGGGAGAAATTACACTTCATTCATTTCTTTATTTTGCATATAAGCATAACTCTCAGGCACTACCTGTATGTGTTACATCACAGACTCTCACTTGGTGACAGTGTGATCAAATAAATTCCGTTTTAATAAGTTTGTTGTTGTTGTTGTATATAACTTTGTAGAGCAGTAAATGTCTGTTCTGCAGGTAGGAGAGTAATAATGCTGAAAATAATACAGTAAAACCTCTTCTCTTCCCACTCACCCCTATTTCTTATCATATTGTATTGACATTTAAGGTGGTGAAATATCTCTCAAATAAAACCATCACCCAGTGGTTACCTCTATAAGACCCCTGGTGGTCCCTGGACCCCTGTTTTTGGTCGGCGGTGTCAAGTTAAACGCTGCCTATCCCATTTTGTAAACACTGGCAAGTTGTCTTTTGGTACAGGCTTGTTTACAAACCAGGTGTATACGCTAAACTAATTTCTGAGCAAAACCAAACGCAAACAGCATCATATTTCTGAACAAACCGAGCTGTCCCCCCCGGTATTTTCGCCCTTAAGTTATGACAGCAGCAGCTAGTTGTGTTGCAACGTTACGAAGTCGGCACGCAGTCAGTAATTTAGCTATCATTCATTTCGGTGAAACGGGAAACGGCTAAGTTAGCAAACTTCTCCGCCGTCTTTGCATCCCTGGACGTGGACTGCACAAATCTTACATGTATTATATACATGATGTATAGGGCGCTAACGTAACTCACTGAGCCGTTAGCTTCCTCGTAAAGACACGACATTCCCCTGCTGTATAAACTGGAACTTGGCAGCCGAAGGAAACTGACGAGACTTGTGGCTGAGACACTTTCAATTTTGGAAAAAGAAACCCACAGCTAACTTTTCCATACCTTTCAGACGCCGAATACCTCCCAGTCGATACTACCACTTCTTGACAGTCACAACTCCCCGTTTTTTTGATACCGTCGGCCTCGGCAGGAATAACGAAAATCCGAGTGTGTGTAGCTCAACTACTGCCAGTGATTTGTCGCACTCTGCTCCTCTCTCTCTCCGTGGCTCCGGTAACAGCCGCTGCAGTTTTTTCCAGCCTGGCGCGGGAGCGAGCGCACTGGGATACTGGGCAGGCCAGGAGAACCGCGTGAGCGCGCAATTTACAAGGCACACCAAGCCGTCCATTGGAGAGGTTTTCAAAGTGTGTGTGCGTGCGTGTGTGTCAATGAATGTAAGTGAAACGATATTACATTAGCTATCAAAAAGAGATCGCATAGAAAAGCCTACATGTGTGATAAAAAGAGGGCACCTTTTTCTATGCTTTGTCTCAGGGGAGACCCACAGTCTCAGACTTTGAATGTAGAAATGCGCAGAAATTCAAAGTGTTTGTTTTGAAGGCCTATCTGTCATTTTTTTTTAACTACTAGCCTATTTTGTCAGTTTATGAGAAAAGAGCCGTAAACTTCTGCAGCTGTTCGCAAAAGTGATAGGATGTGAAAAAAGTTAAAAATACTAGCCTACTACACTTTATATTTGGTTAATTATATTAAGTGAATGCCTCTCAGGCAATGTCCGCTTGGATTGGTTCCCAAATTATATGAAGGTATGGCACCTAAACACGTATAACTATCTATCTGTTGAAATTATGTCAAAATGCATAAAAAATTGTTAGCAAAGTAAATGGTGGTTCAAATGATTTACTAAAAGTAATGGAAAGGCATCTTTTATATTCAGTAGTGTTCAATGACCAGTGGAAAGTAAGTACATTTACTTATGTGCAATAAGAGCTCATGCTAACTAGAATATGTCCAAGCTTTTAACTTTTGACTTCACAACATTTATTTAACAGCTATTTTGCAGACAAAGATTTATGCACATAAAACATATGACCAATTTATTTTAAAAAAAAAATAGCTACCCTGGGTAAAATTAGCTCTACCTCAACTGATCTTTTAAATGCTTGGTACACATGAATAGGAGTAATAACAATCTGAAATTTTATGAAAATAACACTCTGAACAAGACCATTATGCACAAGAACTTGAAGTACATTTTGCTGCTAATACTTAAAAATTTTGACTGTAGGGCTTTTACTTGCAATGGAATCTTTTTACACTGTGGTATTGCTCATTTTACTCAAGTAAACACGGAATACTTCTTCCAGCACTGTCAACTACCTTCTCAGTTCAACTGCACTGTACCTATACCTCCTATGCATTGGTATTACATATGGTACTTTGTGTTGTTCTGACATTTGTCCATCAGTTTTATTTCTGTTAATCCCTACAAAGGAAAGCCACTTTCAGTGATGACAAATTATGAGGCCACACTTCAAAGCAGAAGTGATTTCCAGTTTAAATGATTCATATTATTCAAACCCTGTGTTTGTATGGAAAAGACAGCTGACATCAGGAGGAAGCAAACAGATGTACAGTACAAAGCCACAGTGAGTGTGTGCATGTCACAGTTATTAAAAAGTGCTGAGTGCAGTCAGTGTGTCTTTTACTGTCATGATGCTTCTCATAAGGGATAATGAGGGCTGGAGAGGAAATCCCCATCTCTCCTGCTGCCTTCAGTTGCTGTTGGAAAATTTTCCAATCATAATTAAAAGCCAAGTTCACATGAAAAACACATATATGGTAACAGTAAAGTTATCTTTTTTCCTTCACCCTGGTGATGATGTTCAGTTTAGGATAACGGCAGCTTATGTAATAAACTGTACATTTAGTTGTGAATTTAATGCTTTGCAGTTGATGGAAGAGACCATTCAGATTGTACCCAGTTGTGGAAGCTTAAACATTTGCTGCTCCGGAGCATCATTTAGAATAAAATTAAAGCAAGCAATGAATTATGTTATATTATTATATGTTTCAGGCTGCTGCAACAATAGTTTGTATGGACAAGTGGCATTTACAACTTTAGAACTTGGATAAGAGAGATTATGAGAAGACCCTGAAGTCAACATGCATTTGGGAAGAGGAGGAGGAGCTGAGCAAGAGCTTGACATGTGGGAATGACTCAAGTTTTTACACATTCCTAACATTGTTTCCTCCTCCTCTCTGCCCCAGTTTGGGGCACTGAGGGCAAAGATTTTCCAGGGCTGGGGGAGATCAAGGAAGAGGAAGGATGACTCGCACTTCCCTCTTTTTCCTTTTAAAGAATAATTCTCTCCCGCTCCAGCTGAATAAATAAGACTTAGAGGGGTATTGTTTTAATACTTTTGAGATGGGTTTTGTATAATTTGCATGCATCCTTCACCTGCAGGATAGTATCATGCTTGTCTTTAGAGATGATCTAAGTAAGGAGCACGAGATAGAAATTGCTCAATTTGAGATGTCCAAAAAGCTTAGGTTTTAGGTTTATTAAGGTGTATTAAGATTGGTGACATAGCAGTTAGTCCAAAGAACAGGAATACAACTTGCCTGATAAATATCAAAGCACAGTTTTGCTCCAATAGGCTATTTTATCATGTGGACAAATTACCATCAGTCTTTTCAGATACATCTTAACTCCAAATTTACTTGCATAATCATTACTAACAGTATTTTGTGTTCATTTGTATACAGTGGGTTTCCAAAAGTTCCCTGTGCTCCTTGGCTGTGGTGGAGTTAAGGTCATGTTCAGTTCCCTCATATATTTCTCTCTGTATGGCCAAATCCATTTTGAATAACTGAATGAGAAGCCAAAAGAAAGTCAATATGTATAAGGCAGTCCTATCAGTAGAGTGCATGTAATCACAAAATACTGATATGCTTCAGCTCAGTCCCATAGATGTGAGACAGTGAGAGTAAGACAGCGCAGCATGAGTCAGGGTGGGCTGGAACAGACGCAATGAAGTTTGAACTGACTCACATCAGCAACAGAGTTGAAAAAATTAACATTGTCCCTGATGATGGAATGAAGAAAAAGAATTCTTCTTCAAAAATTAAATGTTACTTCTCTCCCTTTTATGGAAGTAGGAAACTTGTAATATTCAAAATAATCTATAAACATTTACTTACACATTTCCAGTACAGGATTCAGGAGACAATCATTGTTACAGCAAGTATCTGTGCTGCTTAGTGTCTTTAACCAGCCCACAGAAGACAACCAAAAACATTAGCTGTAGGGAAGCTGTTCCAGCAGCTGACTGTAATATCTGAATTTAATGTCCTGTTAGGAAAATCAACAGGGAAACATAAAACCTATTGCAATGAACCCGTGTTTCTGCTCTGAGCCTGTCTGAGGAACGTTCATGCAATACAGTACAAACTGTTTAAAATAATCTCAACGGTGATTATCCTACTGATAAAGAAGTTGTTTAACTTCATTTTCAAATGGGCCCGAAAAGTACGTGAAATGGCTTCTTAATCAAAGTAAATAGTCTCCTCCCACCCCAGAAACTGAGGTCAACAATGGCTTTCAGCAGGGACTTACTGAACAGAATTCTTTATTGATTAAATAAATGGGGGAATTTTGTGCCACCAGAAAGCATTCAGAAAAATATATCACTGGTTGCATGTCACTGTGGGTGATACAAAAGATTTTCACAAATGTTTATTGGCCCTTATAACTAAGGCAAAGCAACACTGCCAACTGCTCTGACCATGCCGAGTGCACTGACAAAAGGTAGATTATATTGACCATAATAGTGCTAACAGAAACCATTCAGGGCGTCGAGTGCCAGTTCAGCACATGACGCCTGACTCATCCTCTCTGCTCTGAGTCACTCCTTCCCTCCTCTGGTCCAGGATCTGTGACTCTCTGCTGGTGCTGGCTTCTCTCTCCTAATGTCAACCCCGCCGCCCCATGGGCAGGAAGGCGGCCAAGGATGGAGACATGGCCCTACAGAGGAGGGAGGGGCCTGTTTTTATTTCTTTGTGAAGACAAAAGACTGGGTGTGAAAATGGTGTGGCGAGAAGAGGGAAAGCGGAGGGGCATCATGAGGGAGTGGAGCACAGTCGCATTGCTTTTCTCTTTCTCTGTCATGTCTCTTTGGGTGAAATGGGCCAACATCTGAACTCAAGGTAAAATGTTAAGGTATGAACCATAACTCCTCACCATTATTTATCCTCCATTTCCCATGTTTTTTGACAGCTTCGGGCCAACATCAAAGCAAAGAAAGCCCTAGCTAAGCTCATTATATAAATGAGCTTTGGGGCCTACTGCACACACCAAGCCGTGAACATGATAAAGATGATCCCAGAAGTTAAACGGTAACCAACACTAATAAGGTAGTGAGTGTCTCAGTGGTCACAGAAGCTCCACTGGATGTAGTTTATGCCTCATAATCTAACACACATATGCTAACACATGCTAGGATTTTTTTCAGATATCTATGGCACCCAGTGGATGAAGTCTAATGGCTTAATGATCCTCAATCTTTTCATCTTGCGCCATCAGCAGGTAAAACCTTTGACTAATCCAGTGAAATGGCTCAACATCTTGTACAGACATTCGTGGTTTCCAGGTGATTTATCCGCCTGACTTTTCCTCTAGTGCCACCGTGAGGTTCACATATCTGGTTGTGAGTGAAATGTCTAGCCAACTACAGGATGGATTAGTATGCACCAACATTTGGTACACACATTCATGTCCCCTTCAGGATGAAGTGTAATTACTTTGTGACCCCTAGATGAATGTTTCATCTAAACCCATAATACTCTCCTGTGGGAACAGAACATCTGTTAGGGACATTGTTAAATGTAACACTGTGACACATGCAGCCATTATGGACAGGAAATCCCAAATGGCACAGAGGAAATGGGCATTATTAAGTGGAAACAGGAAGGACTCATACTATCAAGTCGAAAACAAATTCAGTACTATGTTACAGTACTATGTTAGCAACAAGCTAATTGGCCAGCTCCTGATCATTAAAGATTGGGCTTTTTAAATTTAGATTTACTAAAAAGGATTTCTTGATCATTATAAACTGTCATTTTGTTTGGAAAATCCTCAAGCATGAAACAGTAGGATATTGTTTCCCCAAAGCTGTGTGTAGCTCAGTGGCTGTGAATGAGCAAAGTAATTTGTGTCTCTTTCTCTAGATCCGGTAAATTACAGCAGAGCTGCTCAATTAACTTAACCAATCTACTGTAAGTAAATAAGCTAAGGACCAAGCGCAATTCCAAACAGTGACATATTTCAGCAGATTAGCCACATACTTCTATTTGATACTGTATTAGTAGAATGACTTTAAAACTAGGTTGTTAAAAGTCAACAGTTCAAAACAATGTTTAGTTTGACAAATAATTTAACCATTTGCTTTAATATTTATTGCAATTTTTAGACAATCAAAGAAAGATCATTTGAGCACTTGATAGTGGCTTCTGTAGAAACTACACTGACTTTAAACAAGGCCTATTGCATAAGATAAAACAAGAAATCTAGGACAATGGTACCTAATTTCATTTTCATTTTGATGCAATCTTATCCCCAGCATGTCATAAACCTATCCAAACAAACTGACTGCTAACATGATGTAAATACAGTTTATTGAAAACACAAACACTTTTCTCACACAAAATTAAAAATGAATGGCACATGTTTTTCTTCAACAGAGCATTGGGGGAAAAGTAAACAGTATCTCTTGGATATAGTAAACACAAACCCACTGACACATTTGTCTTTGATCAGAATGTGGTTGATAATGGTTCAGATATTGTTGCGGAAGCATTTGCTACAAATGAATGGTGAAGACAGAACAGGAGCAACAAGTGACCGAAAACTGTTTCATGTCTTGTCATCTGATTATTTTATAAAACAAACTACAGCTATATTAATAAAATGTGAACAGATTTTTAAAGGTATGTAAAAAAAAAAAAGGAATAAGGAATAAATAAATATGAGGCGCTACATCACCTTGACCTACATCACCTTAGAGGAGTGATAAAAGACATTTTAAAATCAGTTGGGATGACAGATCTGCAGGAAGACTCACTGGCAAGGAGCAGCATCTACTCAGCGTCACAGTGAATCTCAATCCATCAAATCAGCTGGACTTGGTCCAATTATCTAGGGCACACGACAGAGAAAGACATTCATAATTCATTCACAGCTGAAAAAACAAATTAAACACTGCTGAAACAATTAAAAAAGCTCTTGAATAAATGGACCTTGAGGTGAAATTGTCAATTAGAGTAACTGATTCATCTTGGTTAGACTGAGAAAGAAATTGTATTGCCTCCTTCTAGGCACAGTTCACTTGTGATTAGTAGTATTTATTGTTTATATTTTATTGACGAGACATTTCATTAAAAATAAGTAAGTGACTTCTACTGAAGTCATCAAAAGCCCTATTACCTGTCCAAACGGTTGACCACGTCTCTCACGGTGTTGATGAGATTATCATGTTCTTGGGGGTTACTGACAATGATGCTATGGAGCCTCTTCATGTAGGAGTCGATGGTTTCAAGAGTGGGCGTCTCTCCACTACCTGTAGGACAACAATGTACATATTCCTGTTGTAAAGTGTTATCTGTTTCTTCCAACATAGTCTACGAAAATCTTCCGCCTTTATGTTTACTGCTATGCATGTTCTATGTTTGGACATCAACTAAGTGGTGCAGGGGTGATCTGAGTGATTCCGAGACTTGCCATATTTGAAACTTTTTAATTAAATCTAGAAATTTGAATATATATATCAATGAGCAAGTGCGAGGTCTGGCACTTCAAGTTGTCAATTCTAGTTAACCTATTTAAAGTAAGTTAATAAACTGAAATGGCACAATTGCTGAAGAAGCAATAAAATCAGAGGCAAGCATGCTTACTCTCAAACTCTTTGATGTTATCACAGTTATTCTATTTATTGACATTTTTTCAGAATGTGCCGCAGAGCTTTCCCCAAGGCCAGGTCTAAGTGGATTTTGCAATCATATTTCAGCGTCTAGCTCTTATGAAATAATTCCAGTGGTGTTAATGTCAGTTTGTGATGTTTGCAGAGTCTGTGCCTGCTGTTTGAGAAAGAAATTCAAATAGGTGTGGAGAATATTGCAGGAGGAAAGCTGTGGGTGGGAGCTCAGCACGGGTTCTGTATGTGCATAAAACAAGTGTGAACAAAGAAGGACCACATTCAGGTCAAATTGAGAAGGGTTCACAGCCTGACTTGCATGGCTAAACTCTAAAAGAGCAGCAGGTGGTTCTACTGCATAATCTGTTTAGGTATGTATCTATCCAGGAGGAGAGACACTGGAATTCAAAGCACAGTAAATACACAGTGGGTGTATGAAAAATGAAGCCAATGCAGAAGTGCCTTAAACCTTCATTCTTTCTAACGGCCAGCAGGTGTTTGAATCCACTGGTTGCAAAAATAGGTCTGATTGCATTCTTCTCATTTTATTTATTACCTTAGTAAATACTTTGGTAGGAGTTTATGGTCTCAATCGTTAGTCTTCTTCAACACAGCATCATGTTCATTTAATAATTTATGGTCCGATATAGAGGGGATATGCTTTAGGGCGGAACTACCTTGTGTTTGACAAGATCAAGCTGTTATTCATGTATTTATGTTTATTTATCTGTATTCAGTTTTTTTCTCATTTCCCCCTTTTATCTCTTTGTTCTGATGGGCGGGGGGCTATAGCCAATCCCAGCCATTATTGGGCGACTGGCCAGCTACACCCTGGACAGATACCAGTCCATCGCAGGGCCACACATAGACACACAACCAGTCACACTCATTCTCACACACATTTTTTTCTTATTATTACAGTTAAAGTGAATTACAGATGCTAACCAAGATAGCTAGCACCACCGTCTCTTCCATCTTGTTCGGTTTGGTTTCAAAAAAATGATGAAGATGGCGACGGTGAAAATGTCAAACTCGAGGCTTCAAAACGGTAGTCCACAAACCAATGGGTGATGTCATCAAGACTTCGTAAGCTTCTTTAATACAGGCTATGCTCGACACCCTTAAACTGTGACTCTGGAACTAATAAGCTTACTACAGTTTTTTTTGTTTATGTTTAGGGATGGGTTATTTGTATTGCATACACACATTGCATCAATTCAGTTCAATTCAATTCGCTTCATATCAAGTCAAAAGCAGTTTATAATGTACTTAGATCAACATTTTAAGTCCGAGAGCCACACTACATGCTTTAAGAAATAAAAGCAAAGCAATTTTTCTGTTCTTTTTCTTCACAGCAGAATGTTGACTTTAAAAAAAAAAAGAAATAAATTTCAATTTTGTCAAGATTCTTTATCAGTAAAAATCAATATTTAAAGAGGCTGCAGAAATGCCCATCCTAATAAGTCTTCTAGTGTTTAGTCATTTACTTTTATTAAAAGAAGAAAAATAGATTCTCCCTTAGTTAAAGCGGATATAAATGGAGTAATAATTAAACAGTTGAAAACTGCCTACAAACCTTTCATTGAGGAGAATGATATTAAAATAACACTAATATACTTGTTATTCGGATGTCTTTGTAATGTTTTTGGAACTGGGACTACCAGAGAAAACAGTGATACTAGTTCTCACCTGGCAGTGGTACGGAGGAGAAGCTGGAAGTGAGTGCCTGGCGCAGGGTTTCCAGGTGTTGGTGCAGGAGGCCATTGCGTCCCCTCTCTTGCATCACGTCACCCTCCAGCCTCTCTACTGCCCCGCGCATGCTCTCCACATGTTTCTGCAGCGCTGCGTTACGCTCCTCATACTCCATGTTGGTCTTTCGCAGCTGCCGCATCTCAGCTTCACGTGCTGTTGAGAAATACGCAAACACTGAGAAACTGACACAATGGTAGAGCAGAGGAGAAGTCCTGGCGAGACGGCAGTTAGTGGCATCATCAATTTTTCATTTGCTAAGAGAGGTGTGTTCTTTTTGAGTTCAGAGCATCGCTGAGTTCGGTGGACAACTATTCTGGGATGATGAAGCACTTTAAAACTAAGTTCTCTTGAGGTAGCAGAGGAATGTGTTTAGGAACACTTAGACAAATGGAGGTTTAAAAAAGTCACAGCACACCAACCACAAAGTATTTCTCAACAAGACAAGCTGGCTTCATTCAAGCTCTTTACCTTTGCTGTGGTTGAGAAACTCCTCTGTGAAGATCGGTATGTCAAACACAGTTCTGTCCTTCCCTTCTGCATCCTTCTGTTGATAGCCAGTAAGAGGGAAGGAGATAAGCTGAACAGCAAAAACATTTGGCCACACAGACTGACAGCGAGAGGTGGCCATTTATCTAGCTGGGCTGTAGGCGGGTGGGTAATTGATTTCATACAGGGCCACGGGGGAAATACACTGATACAGTTTAAGAAATGAGGATAGAGAAGTAATTTCATCAACAGTGCTGCTAGAGATATCAAAGGCCCTGAAATGGTTTGCAATATGTTTGCAATAAAAATGTGTTACATAATAAAAATGTATACTGAATACCCTGTCCTTTCAAAGCATTCCCACAGGAATAAGGTCACCTTGACAGTAACCCTTCAGAAGGTGTGCCACAAACCTCACAAAAGGAAACCTCTTAATTACATGCAGAACTTGAGAATGTAAAATTAATTACACACTTAGTAGAAGCCAAGTGCGTGGATCACGAAAACAAACAGCGCCAAAGCGGATTAACCCAGCTTTAGTGATGCAACAATAAGCACTTCATGTGGAGAGCAAGAGGAAGGCAAACACAACAGATGTAGGTTCCTGGGTAATAAAACGGCTATAACAGACTACAACCATGATTATACATACTTCTAATGAATGAAATTAGTGACACTGACATTTTTGCACAGGTTCACTTTTAAAGTCAAAACCTACCTTTACAACTCATGTAAGGACACAATTATTTTAACTAATCTGTGAAATTTTAAGTTAGTTCAAATGAATGCTGACTGTATGTAAAATCAGTCGTTCACTGACCACCTTTCTCTTTATGTGACATCCAAAATGAATAGTTGATAGGTCTCAGAACAGGCATTCGGGTCTCTCTGATGAGACTTTGTGCTTTCATTGCCTGGACAGGAATTGTGGAGCAAATACAAGTGTAAATCCTCTGTAAATTTCTTACTTTAAGAAAGCGAATGGGAGTGTGACAGGGCAGAAAAGAGTTAACTGACCTCATGAAGAGCCTCGTTGGCTACCTGGTGCCCAACATCTGGAAAGGAAGGAAATAATAAAAAAAAGAAGACAGCAGATGATTCATGTTTCCCCCGGAGCAGCATGCCTTTACTACATCGTGAACTGACAGAGAGAATCAAAGTAATCCAGAAAATCCCATCTCTGCACTTTATACTGTGAACAAACTGAAATGAGGCAGAGCATCTACGTTAAAATGAGTAGTTTGACTTTTCTCAAAATATTTTGCCAAGGAAGGGCTGTTTATGTCATCAACATTTTTTGATATTTAAACTGAGATTCATCCACAGTAACAAAAAGGGAACAGATAATGTGGACCATGTGTTGTGTGAGCACACTAACAGCTTCTTGGCCTCAAGCTGAACTCATAACCTGAAGTACTACTACGGACTTGAAAAGTATCCCCTTTCTTTGCCACATTTCCATTGACTGGGCAAAGCAAATAATAAGTTCTGAGTTACACCAAATATTTATTCTTGGAGTAAAACATTGCAAACATTTTTAGGGTCAAAACAATCATTTTCAAGCCAGCCCAGAGATTTTAAATTTCCCATAGCCTACTATATTTATTTATTTTCGAGTACTCATTTAGACAGACTGCTTGCTGTATTGTATCAAGTTCATTTCAGATTCATGCTCATGTTAGTAAACCTGTCTGGGAAGGAACTATTCAGCAAACACAATACCTGATTTAAACAAACGTCACCAGACAAATTAAGTGTTTAAGGAGGTGGTATTATGCTCATTTTCAGGTTCAAAATCTTATGTAGGGGTTGTACCAGAACAGGTTTACATGGTTTAATTTTCAAAAAAACCCATATTTCTCTCCTACTGTACATTGCTGCAGCTCCTCTTTTCACCCTATGTGTTGTACGCACCGCTCTTGAACTACAGAGTGATGCATCTTACTTGTACCATATCTTTGTTGGGAGTTTCCAGGTAAGGACTACTAGCCAATCAGGAGCAGAGAAGGGCGGGTCGTAAGAAACAAGGTAGTGTGATCCAAATCAAAGCCGCTTCAGACTGCGACCGTAACTTAGCAGATGGTATAAGTTATCACCAGCCCACAACATCATTGTTCCACATCTTACCATTAGGTCTAAACGTTCAACTGTTGCTGGTGTTCTGACGATCTATGCTGCCTTGCCGAAAAATGCTACCATAGCGCAAATCGCTAGACTCGGCTCTGCTCCGTTTTCCATTGCAGATACTCATTGCAGATACTGTACTCAGAGATGGTACGTAGCTTGTCGTCATAGCGACGCCACACACAACTGCAGCAACGTAATGTTCAATGCGACACACACACCAGCAATCCACACATCTTTCTCTTTTTTATGTTAAAACGTTTCAACATTCCTCAGAATGTAAAGACAGATAAGCAGTATGAAAACCTTCCTGCTGTGTTTTCATCTGCCGTTTTTGCTGCAGCGGTCTGTGTGATGGTGGGAGCAGAGGGCTCTGTGAGAGGGCGGCTGGCCGGCACACACTTGCTCCTCCCGCAGCCACTTCCAGAGCTCCTCAACTCCGAAAATATTCATCACATTTTTGTTCCGCCATCACTTCTCATAAAACTGTCAATATTCAAAATCTACACAGCTGATGTCTCACCTCAAAACTTCTTCTGCACAGAAGTGGATTTAGTGATGAAATTCCATACGAAAACTGTAAAATATAAAACTTTCTGTTGCTGGCCTCTGTCTGGTACACGCAATGGTCATGCAGTGAATATTCTCTCTGACCAATCAGAAGTCTGTCATGTTTTCATGTTACATTTTAGTATGCCTCAGCTCACTTGGAATCTCGACAGAGGTGAGGTGATACGAAAAAAATAAAACTTAAATTAAAGCTGCAAGCAGCGTTGGGCGGGCCGTCGCAAGTGTAGCGCGCCGGAGTGTGAGACGGCCGCATTGCATATTCTGAAGCTCTTCCGGTGCAGCTGTGAATTTTCTACGCGCTTCGGACGCTGCATGAAGGTGTTATACGTCACTTCCTGTGTCCCCTTTGTGGCACTACATAGCTGTTGGCGCTATGACTATAAATGAATGTTGGCTTGTAGATGTGTTCATGGCGGGACAGTTATGAAGCACGTAAAGGTTTGCGCAGATGTGAGCATGTACAGTAAAGTTACAACAACTTCCTGCGTCATGGCGAAGAGTTGATGTTTGACGCCACGACACGGACACGCCCATCTACGAAAAGTCACAGATAGCACAACTTTTCATTGTCAATGCCTTTAGAAGGCACAGCAGAAATTTGAAGTCGATCCGACAAAATCCCTAGGAGGAGTTCGTACGGAGTGTGTAAATCATCCAAAAATTGGCATAACATTCAAAATGGGCGACTCCCTGTTGGGTTTAGGGCATCGCTCCTAGAGGCTTTTTTTTGCGTCTGGACATGATACGTGTGCCACAGAAATTTTGTACATGTAGGTCAAACGTGCGGCAGGGGTTGCTTCGTTAAAGGTCACACAAAGGTCACTTCCTGTTTCCAGCAGGTGGTGAAATGACTGTGGGTGAATTTCGGCATGTACATGTGTTCAGGGCGGGACTCTTGTCAAACGTGTAAAATTTCGTGCAGATGTGAGCATGTACAGCCAAGTTACTAGAACTTCCTGTTTCATGGCGAATCATCAACGCCAAGGAAACGTCCATTGACAAAAACTCGCAGATAGCACAACTTTTCATCGTCAATGCCTTGAGAAGACACAGCAGAATTTTGAAGTCGATCCGACTAAATCCCTAGAAGGAGTTCGTTAAAGTACGGAGTGTGAAATTGAAAAATGGCCGCTAAATTCAAAATGGCCGACTTCCTGTCGAGTTTAGGATGTGGGTTTTTGAGGCTTTTTTGTGCGTCTGGACGTGATACACATCCCCACAAAATTTCGTGCGTGTAGGTTGAACATGGAGGAGGGGCTAATTTTTTCCAATTTTCTAGGTGGCGCTAGCTAGCCATTTTTGCCCGCCCATGCGCGAAACCCCCAAAATACGAAATTTTTCGCCAATTGTGTGCCAAATTTGGTGACTTTGAGCATGTTGAGGCCACCAAAATTGAGCTTACTTTGTGGAAAAAAGAAAGAAAGAAAAAAATCCTTACAATTTCAATAGGGTCCTCGCACGGTTCGTGCTCGGGCCCTAAAAAAGAAAAAAGTACCTGGAAGCAGGTACAGGTACAACTTTTCTACAATGGAAACCCAAACAAAGGTGAGTCAAGCCAAAGGGCCTCCGCTCAGACTAGCTTGGTTTGAGGGCGTGCCTGACCTCGCTAGCTTTGGCAAGCTTTATGACGTGTTTTTATTGTGATGTCACAAGTAAAGGAAGTGAAGGGTTGGACTACAAATGAGCTGTTTTCAAGCGGTTCAGAGCAGTGCTTTCTGTTGGAGATGTGAACTCCCTTTGGGCTGGACTTTGGGCTTTCTCACTTTGCAAACCTGTTACATGCACAAACGATACATAACTCATTAAAGGAGAGGGAAAAAGCCAAAAAGCATAATACCACCTCTTTAACTTGCCAATTACTTTTTCAACAGTTGTACCTGAAAATGATGGGCTAACTGCCAGGCTAGCTAGCTAACATGTCATCCTGCTCCTCTAACCAGGTCTCACCTCCTCTGTGCCGCTTGCCCTTTTGCTTCTCCTGGACCTTCCTGGTGAAATGTTTGTAGGCCTCGGTCTTCTGGTACTTCTCCAGCTCTCGCATGTAGCGCTCCTTATCTCGTTCTGCCTCATCCAAGTAACGCTGCAGAGAGAAGACAGAAGGTTGAGAAGAGCCAGGAATACTAAACCGAAACAAAAAAGGAAGTGGAAGTAATTATTCCTAATCAGGATTCGCTCCTTTCAAAAGACAAAAATCTTCCATTATTAATGAACTACATTCACTTAAGGCTTGTAACAAAAATGCATCTTGTAATACAATTCAATTAGGTATGAAATACTAATAAAAACTTCTTTATGCAAAGACTTTGTCCTAGGATACTGACATACAGAAAACAGCTCTGAAATCAGTGTCAAACAAAAACACGGTGCAAAGCTACCCCAGCTCTATCCCACCTTTGGATTTAAAAAAAAAACAACATATCCTGTCCTGTTCAAACTTCTCTGGAAAGAAAGGCAAAAAACTGCAAGTTCTAACTTTGAATAATATCAATATCCTGTAGTAGCTATGCATGAGATGCTTTGTTATCAAAGCTGAGGAATTGTGTTAAAGGATATGTGAATCATTAATGCTGTCATTATGTTAGATGCACACTTAAGAAAAAAGGTTTCTGAAAGACAGAATATAATATAATATAATAACAATAAATATGACAAATGAACCCATGAGCTGTTGATGTAAAAAGCGATGGAAACTGAATATAATTCTGTTGATCCATGTTCTGCCATAAGGGCAAGTTTTCCCTGGTTGAAATACAATGGTCTCACCCAGATATATTCACAGTAGAATGACATATTCTTATGGAAAATCTGCCTGAACATGACTGTAATAATGTTCTATCACTACAATAAAGTAACTTTATGCACAATAGTAATTTTCTGCTATTCTTGCGCCACAACTGAAGTCATATCTAGGACACAGTACAAGATGCCATCAATCTATAGCAGTATAATCTGTAAAAGGATGTCGAACAGCTACCAAGCATAGTCAGTTTTGTGAGCTTCAAAACACAGACACCATAGACTAAACAGACTAATGTTCCTACACTCATTTTGTGCACAGTGAAACATTAGATAAAAGTATCTGCTGGTGTAAGGGTGTTAAATCAGGCTGGGGACTGTTTTGCATGCAGGTGAATATTTCAGTAAACCCTTTGGGGCACCGTTGGTGCAATTACTGAAAGCCAAGTTAATGACAATTAAAAAGTCCACCACCTTGTTAATCAAAAACCTAAACAAATGTTGCTGTTGGCTCTGCTGTTTATTCTCTTTCTTAAAGACACTGTTATTAACAAATGCTGCACTAACCTACATAAATATTTTCATCAAATTGTAAGAATTTTGCAGGTAATCTTAAACAGAATAATATACAATGTGAAAAGGAAAGAAATTCTGAACTTTTACACGTTTTCTCACAGTTGTATGCTCACTCCTCAATGTGTAATCCTGTCTGGACCTTCTTCACTGACCTGCTTCTCCTCGGGGGGCAGCTTGCTCCATTCATTGCCCAGCATCCTTGTAATCTCCGGAAAGGGTACGTCTGGACGCTCTGCCCGTAGCTGCTCCCGTCTGTCGTTCATGAAACGAACGTAGCCTGTTAGGGGGGCCTTGGGTGCATTGCTGTCCTTCATTGGCTTCTTCCTCTTCCTTCCCTTAGTCCAGCTGCCTCGTCTGGGCTTCTGCAAAGATAACAAAAACAGATATGTTTCGAAGCTTCAGGTAGCAACCCCTCATTATATTCACTGGGAGGCCATTGTTGGAGTTTGAAACTGAAAAATGTGTCATTTGATATCCGGGAGTTCAGCTCTTACCTCATCTCCATTTCTCTGGCTGTTGTTGTCGGCGTTGCCTCCAGGTGAGCCTGTCTGCTCTTCCATGACTTCTATGACTACAGGGGAGATCTGGGGGAAAACAGCAGGAGATGTTAGAGTAGGAAACTTCTCTTTCAAGTACAGTAAGAACTACAAACCTAACTGGTATTAAAATATGATCTGGTAAGGTTAGTGATTAGTGATTAGGTATAGTGGAGGGGAGCCAGATAAAAATATGTGGACAAATATTGCTGTCCAATGAAGTTTACGCATGTTGAGACAGTGTTGGGGGTTAGGGTTAGGCATGGAGTATCGTCACCAGGGATGCTGTCCAGCAAGGAAATAGAGCAGACTGTTCATCTGCAGCGGTATCGCCTTTTCTGCTTAAAACTCCTCCCAGTCTTGGCTCTAAACCTCCCCTTGTCCCGCCACATTTAACAGAAATGTCTTGGTGCTATAAATCATTATTGGGCAAGTGAATGGAAAAAAAACACATTACCCCGACTCCTAATGTAGCCAACAGGAGGAAGTAGTCTCATGGTACTGCCTTGTAATTAGAGATAAGAGAACGCCTACATGCTAAAATGCTCTCTGGGGTGAAAAAAAAAAGTTCTGCAGCAGAACGTCTGGTCAAACTAACCTTTAAAGACAATTTGCAGTTAAAACATCAGTGTTACAGAGAATGTGTAGTGTTAAATCATAGCTTGCAATTACAATGTGTTTAACTCTTTAAAACCACTTTAAGAAAGCATTAGATAATTTATGTTAAAAAGGACAAAATTAATTGAGAGAATATATAATTAAAAGGTATGCTGACTCAGTACTTGTGGGCAAAAAGCCCAGGCTGAGTTTTGAAAACAGGAAGAATATCTTTGTGTTTTAACCTTTGACCTCTTCTAAATCACTACGTGGGAAGTGAGCCTCTGTATCCTGGATGTGGTTTCTGCCCCCTGCCACTAAATACTGTGGGAAATGTCAATTAGCCTGTCTTCGACCAAAAGTCCTTTTGGGAAGAGAGTATGCAGGGAATCCCCCCCCCCTCCTTACAGCAAACAGTTATCGAAAACAGAGTTTCTTTCAAACATTTCTGTGATGCCTGAAGACAGTTTATACACCTATAAAATACTACCTATCACCAGTTCTGAGCAGCTTGAGTTTGAGCTACAAAGAAAATAGAAACTATGCTGGAATGCCCTCTGCTGGAGGAAAGCACACAATACATGATGTAATGATAAACTGCATGGAAACCGAACAATATAACATTACTGTGTAAAAAAGTATGCCGTTTAACTCTTTACACGGTTGGTTTATCTTTTGAAATCCCTAAAACAACACTTTGCATATATTTAAATGGTATATAACTACTGTACATTATACTATTTTTACATCCCATTACTATTACAAACTATGAAACCTAAGCTAACCTTGCTTTCCAAGGACAATGTATACTTGATACCGGGTTATTCCTACATTTTAAAACCCGAAGAATTTAGTCTAAAGCCTTAAATACAACAATGGGCTGTTATGTTGACATTTAATATTATCTGTTGGTTGTAATAACGCTGATGTGTGACACATAACGTTTCTGTATGAGCACCAAGCCAGCAGTGTTCGAAGCGTCGGCTAACATGAATGTTAAGCTAACGTTACATTAATGTAAACTAATGCTGTGGTCTACATGTGAAAATGTCGTCGCGCAGGCCAGAGAGTGGTCAAATTACATTCAGCTTAGCTGCTTAAATGTAACGTTAAACTGAGATTTTGGCGAAATCCAAACAAACCGAATAACGTTAGCCAGCTGGTAAACCGCACTGTTATTGGCTAGCATTGACAATTAGCTTCGTTCACTTCGTTTACGAGCAAACATTAACTTTGAACAGCTGCTTGTTGTAACAGTACTTGAAATGCAGTTTTCAGCACCACGACCCTAATGACGTACGGACGTCGAATGTCTGATATTCATTACAGCTAACGATAACCTTCAAAATCAAAAGGTGCATTGAAATGGTCATTATCAGAAACAATGGTCTGGCACTAGCATGTTGGACTGCTGAGCTAATAGCTAGCTGTACTGCTAGCATGGGTTAGCACGCTGGTAGCTAAAAAAAGACGGGCAACTAACGTTCTGCTTTAGTTATGCGAACTCGCCAAGATACGACTTAAAACATCATTATATGAAATATTTACATGTTGCTTAAACAACCCAGTAAAAATTACTTTAGATAACGTAATCCGTAGGTGTAACCTACCTGTCCAAATGATTTTCCTAATCAAAACAATACAGCAGCCACTCTATAGAATCATACCAGATAGACAGGCAGGCAACTTGATACTTTGCCCTGCAAAATACTTAATGTTTTAGTAACTTGTGTTTTAATATTTGCTTTTATTTGTGTTTGTGCGTGTCTTTTAGATATCAGAATGGCAACTAAATGTAGACAATCGTATCACAATAATTCTAAAATGCAAAATTAAGATAAGTTAAGATGTTTTAATATGTTCAACATAACGGGAGAGTTTCAGTCCCAGTCTTCGATATGTGCACACCAGAACCAACTTATTATTTTAATTCTACAAATAATTTAATCTCCATTTTCGCAAACTGCTCTAGACACTCTAATTCTATGCCCCTCTTTTTTCTTCGTGTATGTACACCAATGTCTTTTAGGAGGTTGCTTCCCCCTACTGTTAATTTGTCAAATGTATGTTGAACATTTCCCTTGAAAAATTTCAAGCTTTATTTATCAGAGGTACAATTAGGTTACACATCCTGGCATGTAAGAAGTAATAAATGGATAAGATGAGGACATCTTTCATTTGCTTTGGACTTTTGTAGGTTACTCAAGCAAAATGATGCAAGAAGCAGAGTTGGCAAGCCCTCAAGCTTTTTGTAGTTTGTAGGGCATTCCTATTGACTATGTAGCTGCTGCAAGTTGTAGTGCCACCATTACCTCTCATTTCAGTTCTTTCATTTCAGTGTCCTCTGTTCTCCCCTGAAACCGAGAGGGAGTGTTTGAGCTCTTCCAATGCTGCATACACACAAGTTACCAACAGCAATATTTACAGTGCTGGCAACCCTGGGGTACAATCAACTTCCGCAAACAATCAGATCCTCATATTGCACTGAGCATCCTCCATGCATCAATGAATTATTTCATTAATTTGAGAAAAATACACAAATTCTGCTCCATCTGCTTGTGGAAACCATCCGTTTCAGCACAGCCTTGTCTCTGTGGCATAATATGGCATATCCAAACGGAAAATTCAGTGACACATATACTGTCCTTTTGCAGACTGAATACCCAGGATTAATAATGAAGCTCCCAACCCAGTAATTTGAGAGATAGAAAGTGAGTGAGTCAGAAGTCTTATACTCTTATTCCAAGTTAACGGATCGCAAATCAACACCCAGGTGAGAGTAACCTAACTGTAGCTGCAGTCTAATTGAAACTTTAATTGCAATCTCATTGCAGTTATCCAAAGTTAATCCTACCCAATTCTCAGGCTCATTACACAGAGGTTGGGTACATCCAGAGAAAATATTCACAAACAAAAGCAAAAACATTTAACTCTTCATTTTTTTCATATCTTGTAGATCATCAAATCAATTGACAGGGACATAAGAAAGATCAACACATCAGGTCTGAAGGTACTGAAGCACAATACAACGCCTTAACATTTAGTTTTCTCTCAGTTTCCCCCTATGTACTTCATGTTGGAAAAAATCTTTTTCCACATTTCACATTTCAGTGTCACATACAATATATACTCTATCAGCATTAACTTTATTGGCTTCTGAAGGACTGACAGAGAAAGTTTGAGATCCACTGTCTTAAATGCAACCTAAATATCTTATAATTTTAGCAACATCTGAAGCTCCACTTGAACATTTTACTTGTGATTCAGTGAGGTTTAAAGAGTTAAAGAAAAACATCAGCAAATATTATGTGGTAAAATGTCGGAATTTACTATTTTGGTTTATCCACATCCCCTTCAAACTGTTTTGTCTAATTTCTCATTGTGGTCCTAATTCCCTACATTTCAAAGAAAGCCTTTCAAATAATTTCATGAGAATCAACCTGAACTTGCAGTCAGGAGGTAATAGCATGATTGTTGTAGTTACAGAAAGAAAGTAGAGTTACAGCCCTTATTTAAATGAATTGAGTGTATTGCATTTAGAGGCAGCTCTCTGGAAAAACTGACACCTTTGGCTTTTCTGCAATGGAATTCTCATTTGTAAGACTGTTGAACGTCAATGCAAAGTAGCGTATCCCACACCAAAACCTGACATTTGCTATTGATGTTTTAGATGAGAGATCAATTGAAGCTACACTGCTTGCCAGTTTTATTTATCTATAATTTTAAACTCCCCACAAAGCAACCTGTCCAGAAATGAAATCTGCTTGAAGCTGTTTTTATCTAAAGTTGTATAAGCATATATTTTCTTTTTTCTTTTTTTTTCATGGGGATTTGCTAACACTTACAATAACAGGTACACAAATTAGCAATGATAATTTTTAGTTGAACAGAAAAAGCATCTGCCAATAATATGGTAATCTCTACCAGCAGACATCTCATTTTCTAGTTCTCCAACAGTCATGAATTAATAAGAAGTAGCTTTGCCTGTGGAATCATGTTTGTCACTAATTGGCTGACTTGGAACACAGAAATGATGCAGGCCAACTGTTCAACTCCCAGCAGGAGCATGTCTGGCTCGGTTTTTACCTTTTTTTTGTTGTTTGTTTTACCCATCAGCATTAGCGGTCACTGCATTGTGGGCAGTGGCACCGCAAACAAAGCTTGGGAAATAGCGAGCCAGGTTCAATCAGCTCTGATCTGGAAACTCTTCACATCCCAGCAGGCCTGCGGGGCACAGCATCCAGCTGTCCCCTGTACCGCTATCCACCTGCCATGTCACGTCGAATCATCTGCTCCCAGCCTGAGAAGCTTAGTGTAGAGGGAAGGTTTCCAGCCACTGGCCCCTCTATGGGTTGGTCATGTTTTTGCCAGTTGGCAGGTGTGGCCTGGGAAATGGCAACATTGTGACACCCACACTGCATGCATCAAGCCCTCCTCACTCCTCAGGACATCAAGAGGGATAAAGTCACATGACATGCCAGTAGGGTGAGAAAAACTGAGTAAATCAGTGGATTATCTGTCTAAAAATGATGTTTGATTTACCACTTTATGAAATTTAGTATTCTATAGTCGGCAAAACAAAAAACCCTTTGATAACTATTTAATACATCTGATACTCATGTTCAGCCATTCCATTCTGTTGCTATTGTAGCAAGCTAAGGTTAAGAATCAGAATCAGAATCAGCAGCTTTATTGTCAACCTTACTGACAGCAACAGGCATCTTTGCGGAGAGTATTGCTCTTTGTACACACAAAGTACTTGTGGTCCAGCCACATTCGCTAAAGACAGTTGTGGAAATAGTGGGAAAACTGTGGAACTCAGTTCATTCCGCTTTTGTTGTTTTTAAATTTTGTTCTAATGCATTTTTTTGCCTTATGTAAAGCACTTTGAGTTATATCTGTATTGAAATGTGTTATACAAATAAACCTTGCCTGGCATCAATGTAGACAATGCAGACATTAACACAGGTAATAAAGGAACTCACATGAGGCGGCACATTGATTTGAACACTAACACAAACATCACATGAAATAAAGGTCATACTTAGACCACAGCCTATAGAGCGCATAATTGGCTTTGATTTTTCAGAATCTTGCTGCATCCATTTGGATATCAATGAGAATGAATTAACTGTAGCTCTTTCATGCTCTTGTGCTTTAAGATAGGTTGTTAATATTAATACCACTGTGTGTTGTTGACAACAAGTATGTCAACATTATGCTAAGTATTCATTCATTACTGTAGTGGTTATGGTTCAGTGTCTGATGGTGAATATGGCAGGGTATTAGGTTGCTTGAGTGCCCTTTGCTTCTCATGCACAAACACATGCACAGATGTGAGCTTTGCTAATATCACAAAGAACAAGAGCTAAAACGATGCAAGGACTGCTGCATCATCTTGTTGCTATGCAACCTTCTAATCAACCTAAGAATCAAAGAGGTATGGTTTTGAAAATAACAATGTAATAGAGATGGTACATTTTATTCTTACCGGGAGAACACAGCAAAGACAGTTTTCTCCTCTTTTCCAAAAGCTGTGACTGGAGCAGGGATGGGCAGCCATGTGCCACAGAAGGCCAAGTATTACAGAATTTTATACCAATCAAACATTTCACTGGGTGATTTCTGTGATTAGTACCTATTCTCTGGTTGTAGCTAATCAGGGAAACTACCTGGAAAAATTCCTCATACACTTTCAAAAAAGGTATTATATATAATCATGACCACAATGTGCAAAGCTAAAATATCTCAGAACTGTCATTATCATCATCCACTCATCACTTTTCATCAGAACAATTTGGTCCATCTTCCAGCTCATGTAGTCTGGCCTTCATAAAGAAATGGCAGAAAAAGTTTCCTTTCACCTCATGGAAGAATGTCTTCTGACTTGTTTTAAAACCTGAAAAGGAATAAACATGTCCTCACCTTGTCATTTACAATCAACACAAGAAAAGCTCACTAGGTCAGGTGGGTTCCCTATTACTATCGCCACAGTCTCTGTCCCTGCTTTTACTATCATATCCATGAACATCCCAGTCAGAATCACTAACCGACCCATGTCTTTGTCATGGAAGGGATCTGCCAAATGGCTGGCACACCCCAAAGACTCTTGTGCTGATGACAACATGGCGGCGTCATCAATCAAAATGTGCTGTTTCCTGATCCCTTTTCATCATCATCATTACAGAAGTAAACCTCTCCCTCCCTTACAAACCATAATAGGTGGTCAGATAGGTTCCGTACTACTATACCCCCAGTCTCGGTCCCACCAACCCATGACAAAGGCATTGGGATTGCTATAGTGCACTTGATCCACCAAATGGCTGGCACCCCCAAATGCTTTGCTGATAATAACACTGTGGAATCCTCAGTCAAAATGTGCATGATTAATGCACTCTCGGTGGCAAACAAGTCTCACTTATTAATACCTTCTTCCCTATTTTTAAAAGTTTTGCCAGTTATTGGCCCCTCTGAGTTAGCCATCATCAACTGTTCCTTGTCTACAGGATGTGTCCCATTCTATTTTAAGCATGCAAGAAGTCTATGTTAAAGAAAACCAACCTGGATCACCTTTTGCCCCATGAACTATAAGCCCATCTAAGCGCCCACTTCTATCAATCGTTATAGAGGTTGTGGCAAACCAGCATATATCAGCATTGGAGAGGCTATGATAAATTTCAGTCAGTGTTTTGGAAACAACACTCAAACAAAACTGCTCATCTGAGGGTCTCTAACGACATTCTAATATCCTCTGTGCCGGTGAGAGCTCTGTGCTAGTACTTCTTGACCTCAGTTCAGCGTTTAACACTGCACACTGAGGTACCTTGTGGATGAAAGTTACAGCACTTGATGTTTCTGTTGTGTACGTTATCACCAAATGAGATACGTATTAATTTGTGCACTTTGTTGTTGTTGGGCACAGAGCCAGGCTAGGTGTTCCCCTGTTTCCAGTCTTTATGCTAAGCCAAATGCCTCTTCATTCAACCTCCGTACTTCACACACAAACATGAGAGTGGTATCAACCATTTCATGTCATTCTCTGGCAGAAAGAAAAAAAAGCATATTTCCCAAAATGTTTAACTTTTTATTCAAAATAATTGATTTTGAGTAACAGGTCAGTCAACAAACATTTTGACCTCTCATTCTGCTGCTCTGGATCTGTCCCTTTGTTGTTCACATCAAGGCCTTTCAGCAGCTCCTGGAGGACCGGACGTGAATCCAACAGAATCTACTGCACACAAAACCCTTTACAAGTTTCATATCAATGTGCACAAACTTTTCTTCATTGTGGTTCTACACCTACCTGCTGTTATTGACTTCTAATGTTATGAAGACATTATTGATTGAAATGTAAATGTATTTATTCACTGCCCTTAAAATTGCACTATTCTATTTGGCAGCTCTCTTAGCATCTTCTTTTGCATGCATTTTATACAACGATGAACAACACTTCATAAGAAAGATATCCTAATAATTACCACTGGAATAAAATTAGCATTTGAAACAGGTGCAAAAGTTCAAGAGAGATGCTACACAAGAACAACTATACGTACACAGAAACATGTCCATAAAAATAGAAACAGAAATAAAATATTTAAATATGAAGATGATACATTTTGAAATTTCTCACAGCCCTGATGATCAACACTGACACATTTATGCACTTTACTTTTTTTGAAAACGATATGTCAGTACAGTATGTTCAGCACAGTATGTTCAGTCATTAAACTGACTTTAAAGAAATACTTTCACAGAAACACAACAGAGGGAGATTCAATAACCCAGATGAGACCTTTCATGTGAGGCAATCCAGTTTTCAAATGAAGGCTCAAAAGTGACTAGACTGCCCTTTGTAAAGGGCTAAAGAGGGGAGAGGAGGTTACAACGTATAATAACTTGATGTATGACGCTTCAGCGGTGAGCTTTAAATGTCTTATCTAAATTCATACATAATGACAGCACTTCTCGTCAACCATGTCACGTTTATCATTTTCGTTGCACCGCCTGGCAGATAAGGGACAAAAGAAAATCAATAAGTAAGAAAATCTAACTGAATGAATCACGGGGTGATAGCAACGAGTGCTGATGAATGCACTCTATTTACAAGCACACTGTATTGACTTTGTGGCGGATGGTCATGAGCTTTATTCAGAGAGTTTATGCAGTGCTGAATTCAACACTTTGGATTATGGTGAAAAGAGAATACACAAAGCTACAAAATAATTTAATGCTCTTCTTGTGCATATACTGTATCTTTTCAAGCAGGATGCACAAAGTTGAAGACTTATATGAATGTATTTACAAAAAAAGGCAAAAAGAGTGCAGGAATTTTATTTTTAAACAGAGACAGAAAATGACCCAGCGTTTTGTCCCCAGTTTCCCCCCTTCTCTATGCATTCTGTACAGTATGCCCATGCTGTAATATTATACAACCTCAAGTTTGTTGTGTGTTAGATTAAACACAAATATATTTCATGTCTGCATGAACTGAAATAATGAAAAGTAAAACTAAATTTTGACATTGGGAACCTGTTCACCACTGGACCTCTAACGGACCTTATTGTGACAGTGGATATTGATTCAAATACAGTTGACTGTTAATCTTCATGCAGATAATAAAGACAAATGACCAACACCTTCTCAAATGGGTGATAAACTTTCATCTGGGGATACAGCAGGTTTCACAGAATGAAAAAGTCTAGGGACTCTTGTGTTATAGACTGCTACATCTGTTATCTTATCAGCTAGCATCATACTAAATCTACTAGTATACTGTGATCCATCGTTAGCAACGCTCATTATACCAAGTTAATTCAGTGCTTAAATTTATACTATCCACACATAATAATCTGGACCATTTTAAGTACATGACATTAGATTTGGGTACTCATTAGCCAGTAGCATTAGCCATCTGCTAAATGTTGCTGCTGCTGAAATGTCACACTGTCATCTTTCCTACCGGTAAAGATTTTTAGTTGACTGACCAACAGCAGCAAACTTTCTTTGCAAAGCAATCAACTGGATGGCAATTTAGTCTCAGATTTCAATGATTATGGCCATTGTTTAACTAAAACTTGATTTTTTAAAAACGTAAAATATATAAGCTACACCCAGGGAATAAACTACACACTTACTACCCACCAACCTTGAAGGTTATTACTCTGCTGACATATAATCATAAAAAGCTGATTTCCATAATATGATTGAAGTGATAAAGTTGAGATTGTTTCAACATCAACAAACCATCAACAATGTAAACCTGACAATACTGTTATTGTGTAAAAGTAGATTTTTTTTTTTTAAGTTTAAATTTTTATTTTTAAAGTTTTATTCCCAGTTAACATTGTTGCTGCTGTGCGGGCTGTGAGTTTGGAGTAGTCGACATTCAAACCTGATGGATTGCTATAAGCAACAGAAAAACACATTTATCTGTTGTATAATGGCATGTTCGATGGAAAAAGATGAGCTTTGTGGGGATACTACGAAGGCACTAAGTGGCTCAATTCAAAAAAAATTTTTACACCGTTTTCCCTGAATCTCTTCATAACTACTTTTTTGAAGAATATAATAAAAAACACACAAAAGAAGAAAGAAATGCTGAGAGCTGGAGTCAAATACACAGTCCTTTGATTACAAATGCTCTACCAAATGAGCTAACCATTCACACTGCAAAATAATCAGAAATTATCCTAAAGAGCCCCTGTATTCAGCTATTGTTTGTTATCTCAAGATCACGACAAAATGATCCCGTTATCAGGGGAAAACAACGTTTGTTATCTCAAAATCACAAGAAATTGAACCTATTATCACGGGAAATGGAGTAAAAAAATATTCGAATGGATGGCCGCTTAGGGCTTCCATAAGATACAGCTCAATAGTGTTTTCTTTTTAGTCTGAAATATATTGTACATAAAATGAGTAACTGACAAAATACATTTCACCATTCTTTTGTTTTAGTGATTTCATAAAAAGAAATATGAGCCAGACAAAAGACAATACCACAGTTAAAATTCAGTCAATGTGTTACCTTCGATAATTGTATTTTAGCATAATTATATAAGTCATTCTTGGAAATGGACTAGTGTGAAACATGTTTAGTTTAATACATTCATGATGCTTTTGGAGAAACAATTTTTTGTGTGCAGCAACAAGCTGCTCATTGTGGGTGGGACAACTTCTAGACATGGATATCATTTTGGATCAAAGACATGTTTTATCCATGTGTGCATTCTACTGAACAATAGCATGACCTGAGCCGTTACAGTGGAGTAATTTCCTGCATGATGCGTACGATCATGCCTGGAGAATTGTCACAGCGGCAATATGCATCCATTCAAAGAAGTGTATAACCTGTGGATGTCCTCACCCACTCCCTTGGGTGACAGTGATGGACTGGTTGGTTATGGGATCTCAGCAAGGTCACCAGCGGTCTACTTTTGTCATACATGTATCTGCCCTTAGCAGTGTTATTTGCAGTGGTGGAAATGACCATGTCTTACTGGGGGAACCAGTTGGGTTGGGTGGATAATGAGGATTACATTCAGAGATTTTTTATAAATAAATAATTATTTATTCATTCATTCATTATCATGAGAGCTACATCTAAAAATTGATTACTAAAGTTACTTAAAATTAAAAAGGTTGCAGATATACTACTGATTATTTTGTTGATGACACACAGAAAAAAACTGCTTATTCAGCTTCCAAAAACATGTTCTCCTCCTAATCTCTGCTCTTCTACTCTGATGCTGCACTCCTCTGCTGTCTAATATTCACACAAATTGTCAAACAATCAAGATTAATGTTACATTAACTAGAATAAAGTTTTATTGTACTTACTTACAGTAAAAAGTGTAGTTGTCGTCAACTCAAATAATCTTGGAGTTAGCCTATCACCTTGTTCACTTCTCCACAAGGCCTCTCTGCTGACCACTGACTTTAGAGCAGGGTTTCTATGGATTTCAACAAAAATGCTGTTCACAATGAAACCTTACCATAATCATGGGAAAAATAGGATGCATCGATAGTGAGTTTACTGCATCCTTTTGGATTTGAATCATCACTGCAACTTCTAGCCTATCTGTAGTTGGTGGTGATGACACACTGACAGGGAAACGCTACTTTGGGGATTTGCTCCAGGGAACCTGCAATTGGCTGTATGGGCTGCAGTATAACTTGTGGTGCATTCAAGCACAGTAAATTATATTCATATTCCTGCAGCAAAAAGAAACATACTTACTGCTTCAGGGAATAGTTGTACATGTCCATCATATCCTTCAAAGTACGTGATGGGCATTGACATGTGCCTGACCTGTTTCAACAACAAACAGGCTGAACTGCATGGACACTATTTGATATACAGAGCATTGACTCAGGTCTGCAAACATGCATGTACAGTATATGCATTTGCAGTTCATGAGGTTCAGCATCATCTCAAACATCTCAGACACTCACTCATAGGCTTATGATGTACTTTTTACCACTATTCTGCTGGTTGCCATACATGTAAAATTGTTCATATATTTGCTTGTGTGCTTCTCACGTGCCTGGAGGATTAAAACTTGACACAGAAATATCTTTCTTAAGCTGTTCTGATTTTGCACCACAAAAACACAACTAAAATGCTCTATTCGTTTTTCTTCAAAACTTTGTGCCAGGGTTGTTCTCGTTTATTACGACTCTGATGTTATCTTACTTAAAATCTGGCATTTTTTTCCCCCCACAATTCAGGTGCTTAAAGGTGGGGTAAGCGGTTATAGAGAAATTCAATTTCTTGACAAATACCATGATACAGAGCGAACAACGACAGATCGAGTAATGCAACTGACGCTCACCAAGTTGTGGCATAGTCGTTACAGTTGCCACTGCGAAGCTAACATGCAGAGAGGACAATGCTGTCCCAAAGCCACCATAACAGCTCCGGACAGTTATACTCACTTCTGCTCTCCTGCTTACTATAGCTAACATCACAACAACAGCAAGTCTTGGCCAATTAGAGTCATTAAAGTCATTTAATGATACCTGAAACACAAATCATGGCTGGAACTGTTTGTTTTCCCATTTACAGAGCCAGGGCTGTGTACAAGCACCAGATCAACTGAATTTGACACAAACATGTGTATTGGATTAGAATTGCTTACCCCACCTTTAATTGCATCTTGTGTACACTTCTTACCCAGAAACAAGCTTTAAACACGTATCAACCATTTGTTTTTTTTAGCCACTTGGGCAATATTCACTCTTGTACTTTGGTCTAATCTCCACCAACTCCCGAGGGAAATATCTGGCTCTTTAGCTGCTAAATGCTCCACCAAGTTCACCAACTAGTTGTTAACTTTACATATGTGCTCTTTAATGACGCTGATGAGAGCAGTGAGAGTGAATCAAAACAGTTAAAAGACAGTAAAATATTCATTAGAGCTGATGAAAACTGCAGTCGGATGAAAATTCTCTGTGGGTTCATCCCCATGAGCGACCATTTTCACATTAAACATACTGAAGTTATTTGAGCTATTGTTAATATAAAATATAAATTATAGCAGCGTTAAACAGTAATAAAACCCAGGAATTAAAAGCAGAAACAAAAGAAATGCATATTTAGTTTTTGCCACGGCAGCAATCTTGAGCAGTATATTAAATGGCATACAATCATTCTCTTTGGAGACATTTGTCAAACACATGGACTCTTAGTCAGTTACGGACTTTGTAGTGCAACATCTGACATAGTCTGCAATTTTATCTATTTTAATACTAATGTGCAATGTTCTCTGTTTTAAATACTCATTGTGCAATATTCTCTGCTCGAACCCTCTGGTTACTCAGCCCCAGTACTGTAGTTTTTAAGAATTGTATCCATTCGAAGTGAACCTTACCAGTGCTCATTATATTACCACAGTATCAATATCTGATTTGATTTGATTTGATTTGATCTTTATTTAAAAGGGACCATGTGTAATTAATAACATAAATGCAAACATTTGATGCA